>JAAGKR010004881.1:43665-56330 GCA_011419295.1 Clarias macrocephalus | reverse complement strand
CCACATACACTCACATACCCCCATAACCACATACCCCCATACACTCATACCTCCATACCCACATACCCCCATAACCCCATACCCACATACACCCACATACCCCCATATACGCATAACCACATACCACCATAACCACATACCCCCATACTCCCATAACCACATACCCCCACACACCCATAACCACATAGCCCCACACATCCATACACCCATAACCACATACCTCCACACTCCAATAACCACATACCCTCATACCCCCATAACCACATACAACCATAACCACATACCCCCACACACCCATAACCACATACGCCCACACATCCATACACCCATAACCACATACACCCATACACCCATACACCCGTAAACACATACCCCCATACACCCATAACCACATACCCCCATAACCACATACCCCCACACACCCATAACCACATACCCCCATACACCCATAACCACATACACCCATAACCACATACACCCCCATACCCACATACACCCATAACCACATACACCCATGCCTCCATAACCACATACCCCCATACACCCATAACCACATACACCCATAACCACATACACCCATGCCTCCATAACCACATACCCCCATACACCCATAACCACATACACCAATAACCACATACCCCCATACCCCCATAACCACATACACCCACATACCCACATACACTCATACCCCCATACCCATATACACCCACATACCCCCATAACCACATACCCCTACACACCCATAACCACATACCCTCACACATCCATACACCCATAACCACATACCACCACACATCCATACACCCATAACCACATACCAGCATAACCACATACCCCCATAACCACATACCCCCATTCACCCATAAACACATACCCTCATAACCACATACACCCACATACCCCCATACCCACATACACCCAAAACCACATACCCACATACACTCACATACCCCCCATAACCACATACCCCCACACACCCATACACGCATAACTACATACACCCATACCCCCATACAACATGTCACTTCTGTACTGAAAATAAACTGCATCCTTCTCAGTCATTTCCACTGACAGACAGGATGACAATACTTTGTGCAGATGGAGTAACAGATGGAGTACAGTCAGTAAGTGCCTGATGGGATGAGAGCCCAGTGAGGTGTGTGTCGGAACAGAGTGGCGATGCATGGCAGTATATTCCATTTTCCTGCAGGAACACAGTGATCACAGTTGGTGAAGCAACAAAGCTGACACGTGAAGTGTGTTATTTTGTCATATGTGAATGCGTCACTCGTCTTTGTCTCCTGGTTTGAGCTTTTCTGAGTTCTTCTGGGAACAAAATGCAGTTTATCTGAACACCTTCCTCACCCCCCACCAACATCATTAACACAGACCCCTCATCTCCAACTCGCTAAAAGATAACAAAAAACAGACAGAAATAAAAAGAAAATGAAATGAAGGTTGGCTGGGCATTACAACAGGAAATGCCTGTTCATGATGATGTCACGGCTCTATGCTAACGGAATGCACACATCAGCCAATCAGACTTCTTTTTATTTTATAAATAAATGTAAAACATGATCATAATAAACGTGCAGAATCAATGTAGTTCATATGTATTCACTTTTGTGTTTACGTGTGTTTGTGTGTGCGGGTATGTGTGCAATGCATCTGCCATCCTTTAGGGGGAGCAGTAAAGGCAAAGATATCAGTATCATTAAATCCCTGAGAGTGTTACGAGTCCTGCGACCACTCAAGACCATCAAACGTCTCCCTAAGCTGAAGGTAAAACCTGCATATCTGAGCTACAGGCAAAACATACACATGCAAAACACAGAACAAACTTACACACCTGTGAACCATGTTAATCTTACACACCTGAGGTATAGCTCAACTTAGTCATTAGTTTAAAATTTGACTGTAAAGTACTGTGTAATACTCCTTTATCACCACCTCATCTTTCTCCTTCTCTCTCTGCAGGCTGTGTTTGATTGTGTGGTGAATTCTCTGAAGAATGTTTTGAATATCCTCATCGTCTACATGCTCTTCATGTTTATCTTCGCTGTTGTGGCCGTGCAGCTTTTTAAAGGGAGATTTTTTTGCTGCTCAGACGAGTCCAAAGAGTTTGATCGTGACTGCCGGTAAGATCGATCATTCACCCGTAAAAAAAACCTCCACAGTAGAACCTCAGATTGCGAGTAACTCGCTTTGCGAGCGTTTTGCAAGACAAGTGTAACATCTGCCAGGGAGAGTCTTATCAGATCATGGTGAAATTTGGAGAAAAAAAAGGAAAAACAACTCTAGGCAGCTTTCAGATACTCTCTCACTCACTCATCATCTAAAGTGCTTAATCCTGTATTCAGGGTCACAGGGGCCTGGAGCACATGGCAGGGTACACCCTGGACAGGGTGCCAATCCATCGTAGGGCACAGATGCACACACATACACTCACTCATTCATTCACACACTACGGGCAATTTGGGAACGCCAATTAGCCTAACCTGCATGTCTTTGGACTGTGGGAGGAAACTCACCAAGCACAGGGAGAACATGCAAACTCCATGCACACAGAGACGGGAATCGAGCCTGGCCGGGGATCAAACCCAGACCCTGGCGGTGCAAGGCAGCAGTGCTAACCACTACACCACCGTTTTTCTATTTTGTCAGTACCACATAGACAGAGAAGGCACATGCCAAAGAACACACACCTATCTGGCAATGTCACAAATACAAAACAAAATGAATAGACAAAACAAGGAAAACTCAGAGGCAGATTGACCATCTCTCTCTCTCTCTACATGTGCACTCTCTGACACGCATACTAATTTGCTCCACCCACACATCTGTCGGGAATGGTCATCTTACACATTAGGTGGCCATTACAGATTCCCCCCCAGGCAGCAGATAAGGCCGGCCTAGAACCATAGATGTGTGTAACTATGAGGTTCACATTGGCATACATGTCAATAATCAAACTAAAACATGTTTGTCGGGCCCCACTTATAAAAGATAAACAGAATAAAAGAAATAAACAGAACATAGGGCCTTGCTATTCATACGCATCATTTTAACATTCAAAACTTTTAAACCAGCCTACATTGCAATAAACTTATTAACAATAACTATTTATTAATTAGTTTAGCCTACACATGTAACAATAATCCAATTCTACAGATGAACCCTCTTGAGATAAAGGCACCACTTCACCAATTGGGTCTCAGGTACGAAAAAGAAAGAAGATTCACGACATGAAAAACACTGGCATCCGCCCCTGTATTCACATCCATTAGCTTATAATTCACTTTAGACAGCTTTTGTGCATATGATAAGGGCCAGCATAAACAGGTCCTAATTTAGCAGTGAAGTTTGCAAGAGTGTCTGAACGGGGATGAGGCTTCACTTTGACCAGTTCATCCACAGAGTATGAAACTGTCCTATGTCTCTGATCATAATAATTTTTCCTTTTAGTATGGTTGTCATTTAAAATGGACCATGTGTGATTATGAGCCTTGCTGATCGAGGACTGCAAGATCTCAGGGTAAGAAATACCTGGTTGGTCCCATCAGTGCTTGGCTAAGTGATTATGTCAAGAGGAGTATTCAACTCGCACCCATACAGCAACATGGACTGACCGTGCTTTCGTGTGGTGTCGTTCTCAGGGCAAAGCAAATTTGGGGCAGGTAAGGATCCCACGCAGTGTTTGTTACCGACATAAGCACAGATAGCCGTTTTCAGCATCCGATTCACCCTCTCTGTTTCGTTGGTTTGGGGGTGATAGGCAGTTGCAAGCCAATGTTCTGACCCCAGGGTGATATATACATAATTGAAGAGGTCACTAACAAAGGAAGACCCTCTATCAGAGATCAGATATGTAGGCGCATCATGTCGTGCAAAGATCTCGCTAAGCAACTTGCTGGCAGCAACTTGGGTGGTTGAAAAGTAGTCTACAAAGACCAGGATGTACGCATTCCCACAGGATGTGCATGGTCCTACAAAGTCTACTCCTGTATACTCCAAGGGCCTTTGTGGACGTATAGGTAACAAAAGTCCAGCAGGTTTCCTTTGGCTTGGTTTCGTGAACTGATAGGCAGAACAGGAGGCGACATACTTTTTAGCATCAGATAATAGCCTGGGCCAGTAAAATCGCATCCTGAGTCTCAATATCCCCAAGTGCCATCCCCAAGTCATCCCCAAGTGCCCAGCCATTAGATGATCATCATACTATTCCATCAGACTCCCCCTAATGGTGGTAGGATATAGAGTTTAAGGCGCTTCATGGGGTGAAGGTTACAGGACACTTTCTCATCCTCAAAGTACTAGAGGCCATCCTGACCCTCTAATCCTTGCAGAAATGGTCTAGTAACTGGATCATTGAGTTGTCCTGGAGGAAACCCACCAAGCACAGGGAGGATATGCAAACTCCATGCACACAGAGATGGGAATCGAACCTGACCGGGAATCGAACCCGGACCCTGGAGGATCCAAGTAGTCACATGACGCTAGGGAGAGCAAACCATTTTCTTATCTCTTTAGACAGGAAACATGGGAGCTCAGGGAGAGTCTGTACATCTGTGAGATCCAGGGAGATTCTGTACACATTAACTGACTGAAGCCACTCTTCAGGGTTAAGGTAGCCATCTGCTGCGAAGACAGTGGCTCGAGGTGCGACTGGTAAACCATAGTGCTACGCTCATTCATTGTAGCATTCATGTCAAAAGCAGTTGGCCATGTAAATGTGGGTGCTATAGCATAAGCTCCACTGACTGGCACTGATCTTGAAGTAGTCAATGGGGCCTGAGCCCCAGCATAAGGCGCTGAGCTGGGCAAGGGAGCTGGGTGTGAAGTAACGGGTGCAGGACACTCTTGCTGCTCCAAGCAGTCCAGCATGCCTTTTTGTAGGTCAATTGAGCCACAAAAGCACCCCTGCAGCGCTGCCACCTCCGCACACAACAATTGGACCTGAGTACTTAAATCTTCTACAGAATGCTGTGAGCCCCCCTGAGGTGGAAAAGAGTCATGACCTTCGGGTCAGTCAGTCATGTCATACTGATAATCAGGTAATAATAATCAGGGTGAGAAGCCATTTTGTAAAAAAAAGAATCACAATTAATCAGTGTAATCAATGAAATGGAAAAAGAGTAAACAGCAACAATATCTCAGCGAAATGTTAAGTACAATCACAAAAATAGACAGCAATATATGTACACATATGCAAATGTGATAAAAGATTTTTTACAAATCCTTATAATACTTGTATAACAGCAACTCACTATACCAACAACAATAAAAAACAACTTAGCTTAAATCAAAATGTTATGAAAAAATTATGAAACTCATCAAACAAAATGAAAATCTACTCCCAGAGGTAACACTAGAAGCAGCATGCAGTCCACATGTGAAGACATGAACAGATATAACTATCCAGGCATAAATTTAATTAAAAAAATTACTCCACAAAATGTCCACAAAATGTTTGGATAACAAAGAAATAGGAAAAAACAGTCTAGATGCAGTGCAGTACAGTTCGGTGATCCATTAAGAAAAATTGCATCGGCAAACCATCCAAAATAGTCAACAGTCAAAAACAGTCATTAGATAATCAATATAACAAGAAAGTATTAAGAGTCGGCTCAAAAATTAAAAAAGTCAACCACAGTACCTGAAAATCACACCTGCGCCGACCACATGGTCTCCATAACTAGCAAGCTAGTCAGCTAGTTCCGCTGGCAGAGATGTAGCACAAAAGTACTCCAAAAAAAAAATCTCTACAAAAGCAAGTGTTCACAGAACCAAAGACAAAAGATGGTCGGTGATTCGTGCCGTTCGGGCACCAATGTGTGACGTCTGCCACGGAGTCTTACCCAGTCATGAAGAACTTTGGGGAAAAAAAATAAAAACAACTCTCAGCTTTCAGATACTGGAGTTTTTATATTTTGTCAGTACCATATATAGGCAGAGAAGGCACATGCCAAAGAACACATACAGCTCTCAGGCAATGCCACAAATACAAAACAAAATGAAGAGACAAAACAAAAAAAATTCAGAGCAGAGTGACACTCTCTCTCTCTGTCTCACTACATGTGCACTCCCTCACATGCATACGTTTGCTCCACCCACACATGAATTGTCGTCATGAAGGGGCAACACATCAGGTGGCCGTTATAGATATTTTGACTTGATAAACGAGTGAGTCTTGATATATATACAGTATGTCACAAAAGTGAGTACACCGCTCACATCTCTGCAAACATTTAGTTCTATCTTTTCATATCTTTTCACAACACTGCATAAATGACTCTTTGACACAATGAAAAGTAGTCAGTACAAAGTTTGTATAGCGGTGTAAATTTATTGTCTCCTCAAAATAATTAAAAATACAGCCAATAATAGCTGAACCCCTGGCAACAAAAGTGAGTACACCCCTAAGTGAAAATGTACAAATTGAGCATAATTAGTCATTTTCCTTCCCCTTTGTCATGTGACTCATTAGTGTTACACTGTCTCAGGTGTCACCAGATAGCAGGTGAGTTAAATTTGGTATAAAAGCTCTTCCACTCTCTCAACCAGGCCACTGAAAGTTTAACATGGCACCTCATGTCAAACAACTTTCAGAAGACCTGAAAAAATTAATTGTTGCTTTACATAAAGATGGCCGAGGCTATAAGAAGATAGCCAACACTCTGCAACTGTGCTGCAGCACAGTGGCCAAGACCATCCAGCGTTTTAAGAGGACAGGTTCTTCTCAGAACAGGCCTCGCCATGGTCGGCCAAAGAAGCTGAGTGCACATTCTCAGCGTCAGATCCAAAGATTGGCTTTGGAAAACAGACAGAT
The DNA here is from genome assembly GCA_011419295.1 of Clarias macrocephalus. Lineage (NCBI taxonomy): Eukaryota > Metazoa > Chordata > Actinopteri > Siluriformes > Clariidae > Clarias > Clarias macrocephalus. Next base: position 49,501 of record JAAGKR010004881.1, on the reverse strand, counting down.
GAGTGCGTCTAGCATTGCTGCAGAGATTGAAGGGATGGGAGGTCAGCCTGTCAGTGCTCAGACCGTACGCCGCACACTGCATCAAATCGCTCTGCATGGTTGTCGTCCTAGAAGGAAGCCTCTTCTAAAGATGATGCACAAGAAAGCTTGCAACAATTTGCTCAGACATGCAAACTAAGGACCAGGATTACTGGAACCTATTTGGTTCAGATGGTGTCAAGCGTGTGTGGCAGCAACCATGTGAGGAGTACAAAGACAAGTGTCAAGTCAAGTCAAGTAAAATTTATTTATATAGCGCTTTTAACAATTGACATTGTCGCAAAGCAGCTTTACACAATAAAAAGAAGTAAGTCTGTATGCAAAGTGTATGAATCAAAATGATAAGATGGTCCCTGATGATCAAGCCGAGGGTGACGGTGGCAAGGAAAAACTCCCTGGGATTGTAATAGGAAGAAACCTTGAGAGGAACCAGACTCAACAGGGAACCCATCCTCATCTGGGTGATAACGGAGAGCAGGGATTGATCAGCATAATAATGTGTACTGGAAGTTCAGTGTAACAGGAGATGTGCTAAAATTAAAATTAAAAGGAGTCCAGTTTGTTCCTGGAGATTCAGGTGTCAAGTGTGTCTTGCCTACCATCAAACATGGTGGTGGGTGTATCATGATCTGGGGCTGCATGAGTGCTGCTGGCATTGAGGAGCTACAGTTCATTGAGGGAAACATGAATTCTAACATGTACTGTGACATACTGATCATACAGCATGATCCCCCCTCCCTTGGGAAACTGGGCCGCAGAGCAGCGTTCCAGCATGATAATGACCCCAACACACCTTCAAGATGACCACTGGCTTGCTAAAGAGGCTGAGGGTAAAGGTGATGGACTGGCCAAGCATGTCTCCAGACCTAAACCCCATCGAACACCTCTGGAGCATGACCACCACCTCCGTGATGTTGAAGCTCTGGTGAACTTCATAGCCAAGAGAATTCAAGATGTGCTGGAAAATGATGGTGGCCACACAAAATATTGACAATTCACATTTTCACTTAGGGGTGTGCTCTCTTTTGTTGCCAGAGGCTCAGCTAATATTGTATTTTTAGTTATTTTGAAGGGACAATAAATTTACCTTGCTATATAAACTTTACACTGACGACTTTTCATTGTGTCAAAGAGTCATTTATGCCGAGCGTCTCGTGATCACAACTGAGCCAATGGTTCTTTTCTGTGGAATTGTGGGTAATCATCTCCCATGCTTAGTCTCAGTGCCCGTGTGCCACTCGTATACCCGTGCACGCATGTACTGTTTACACTAACCCCGTGACCATGTGTGTTCAAGTAAATCATCTTTTATTTTGTGTTTATATTTGTGTATGTGTGATAGTTGTCCTTTCATGTCCTATTTTACGTGGACACATGTGGTCACTGTGGTACAGATCTGGCCATTAAGAACGCACGTTTCGAGAAAGGGATCTCACGAGCTGCCGTAGCAGTGTGCGGGAAGCTGCGAAAATGCCATTTATTACCTGTAGGGGGCAGCCGCGTTTATAAAATAGACATGTAAATCAATGTGTTAATCTCTCTTAGGCGCCCACTGACAGCAAGCGACAGAGCTCATAAACATGTCGAGCTCAAACTGTAAATACTGATATGCATTTATTCTTAATTTTCTTCTCTCCTTCAATGATGATTCTTCTTTCACTGCGCTTTCTCCATTCATTATTATTATCAGTAGTAATCGACTCTAAAACATGCTGGGTTTCTGTAAACACTCTGTTGGGTTGTGGGTCAAAATTCTGGGTTATTATTAATCACACTGTTGGGTTGCTTCTGCTATGGATACTAAAAGTGCTACATGATTAAACTCAATGCAAAAAATGGGAAAAGAAAAGTCTCCGTTTCCTCCCTCGACCTTTTGTCTGCATCACAATGAACTGAACTTCTGAAAACTACCGCTGGCCAACTGTCTCTGCAGGGGTTAAAACAGCGGATTGATTTTTACAGTTTTTTGGGTATTTCTAACAGGCAATCTCCTGTATTTACATGATGTGATGCTGTCTACATTTTTGGGACTTTTTTGAAAACAAAATGGTTCTATCAACTAAATCAAATGGGATGCGTCAACCCAGCAAGAGTGTTAATTTACCCACTGGTTGGGTCAAATAAAATAACCCAGCACCTAAACATTTACAGTTTTTGTAACATAAAAAATATTCCATTTATAAAATAGCAGAGGTGAAATCATAGGTTGTGTAAAAACAATACAGCAAAGCTTATGGTAAATAAATTCTCAGACTCGTCCACTGCAGGTATTAAACAGTAACAATGTCAGTTTTTGAATCCGTAGAAGCTCAGTGGTCCGGACAAAACCTCTCGCGGAGGAGCTTTTCCCTGAATTCACCATTTTCACGGGGGGCATCTCGGTTTATTCACGCAGATGTACAGGACCTATTTACAGTAGATGGAATTTTACAGGGTTGTCACTGAACGATTTACCCTGACAAAGAGCAACATAAGAACAGTGTTTTCTAAACTTGTGCTACTGATGTTTACTTACAACATTTGTTAATTTATTTTTTTTATTTAAATGAGGTTTGGGCTCCGTTGAGCCTGTTTCCTACTGTACATAGTCTAATCAGTAATTCATAAATGATGTTTGTAATAATGAAATGAGATGCCCTGAATCGTGCTTTAAAATTAATCTACAATTCATTTCAAACCCGCGGCTCACAGTTTCACTTTACAAAAGGCAGCGTTTTGATCAAAAGGTGATAAACACATGCGATTTATCAATAAAAATGCAGACATACTGCACTGATGGATCGATGTTGTTGATAAATATTTAAAATGATAATTAAATAAATAGCTGTCCATCGTTTTTGTGTTGATCTTTTCGGTTGTTTATACACCTCTGCACCACTTATTATAATAAATAGTTTTAAATGGTAGAAAAGGTATCATAAGAGAGAGAGAGAGAGAAAAAATTCACACATGACCAAATTACTGCATAAACACTGGAACACGAGGATTTAAAACTGAAAAAAAAAAAAAAAACAGCATAGACCAGCATAGTTATCATTATATTGGCTTATATAAACTAATATAATAAAATTGGTTTATTATATTAGTTTTTCTGGTTACCATTATACCAGTATATGCTATGCTGGTGACCATCATACATTTTGCTGGTATGCTGGTGACCAGCATTATAGTGCCATGATACTATGCTGTTCACCAACCCATCTATTGTTGTATGGTATAAAAGCCAGAATACATGGAAGATTGTCATCCAATATGTAAAATATAAAACAGAATCAGTATAAAATCAGCTTTATTGGGCAACACAAACAATATTAACATTGTGTAATATGTAACAATGTATACAATATGCACATTTGTAACAATATGATAATTTAACAATGAATACAATGAAAAAAAATGACAAAAACAAACCATGAGACCAACCTCTCAGGGACACTTTCACACAGTTACTTTCACACCACAGGAGTGTAAATGAGTGAACTTGGCCCTCACTCTTTATTTAGGGGTCTGCAGGTTTATGGGCCCTGAAGTACTTCTGACATGTCCTGACATTTGTGTATTTTTCGTACTTATAAACATATAAATGTCGCCTCTTTCACTTAGTGCAAAGTAAATGTTCAGTATTGAGGGAAGAGGGACACAGATGATCTTATACACAGAAGGCACATTTGTGGCATACTGTAAATATGACCGTGCAAACAGACCTTCAGGGTAAAACAGTGGGAACAGGAACGGAGCACTATGAAGAAAGGGAGTCAGGTTTGTAAAAGCCCACTTTATACCCTATACACAGTCATACATCTTTGTGCCTCTCTCGAAAAGCAGTTCTTATTTAACTCAAGACACAAGTGAACATCACATACCTGGCATTTCCATGGTGATTATGGCTCAATTGTTGACGAAAGATCACTCGAGGAAGGCAAAAGACAGAAAAATCTTCTTTGAACACCAAAACAAGGAGAAAAGTGCCAACTGGTGGTGCCCCACTCTCTGACACAGAGATTCTTGCACTAATTCCATAATAACCCATTGGGTGGACATCTGCTGCGGCTACTGGATGTGGCCTGATGGCACTCTGTTTTGTGAAGATGTATGGCAGTATGTGAAGACATGTAGTGTCTACCAGAGATACAAATCTGAGAACACCAAACCCAGTGGGATGTTGCAAAGTACTGAAGTCCCTGAACCAGGACATACTTTGGGGCTGGACATAATGGGCCTATTCCCCTTGAGCAAAAGACAAAATGCATACCTGCTAGTGGGGGTGGACTACTTCTCTAAATGGGTGGAATTGTTTCCCCTGAGAGACGTGAAAACCCAAAAAACTGCTGAGCTTAGCAAGACCTGGGGCAACATCCAGAAGCTAACCACTAGCTACCACCCACAAACCAACTTGACTGAACTTGACTTGACTGATCTATTGATCCATGTAGCGCAGCCCTCAGGTGGCACAACCCACTCTGCCATCTCTGTGACAGCTGGACAATGAATTGATCCAGCATGAGCAGGTCAGCAGTTTGATCTCTTAAAGGTGCTGTGCAAAGGAGAACTGGCTGTGCTCACTACAGTAGGAGCCATGTCAAACAGCCGCCTGGACTATGGCAGGTCCCATCATGAACCATGACAAGTCTGTGCACGATCGCCCGCATTGACCCAGTTAACAATGTCCTGCCCATAAACGCCCACATGCGCTTTCCGCATCTGATGGGGCATTAATCACTTATTATAACTGTGAATAGATGCAGCCGCAGAGGCATATTAAATTCCCATTAACATTCACACTGGAAAACACTAAAACACCTAAAAAGTTCCAGAGGTTTGGCACCAGTTTTCGCAAGACAGGGATTACCTACTACTACTGTGTTTTTCACTGCTTATATTTTTTGCCCTAGTTTCATTTGGTTTTTACGTGATTTCATGTGTGTGTGCGTTTATGTGTGTGAAAGAGAAAGGGCTTATATTGTGATGTATCCAAGGTTACTAAAGCCTGGCTTACTACTACTAATAAAAAATATTTCAATGTAACCCCTGGGTCTCAATCACAAAATAAGCCAAGGCTGTAAACAGATGACACAACAAATTATATACTCTAAAAATCATGTTTTATTTGAACATTAAAAAATATATACAAAAAAACTAATATAAAAACAATCACCAATTATTGTTAAAGCCAGCTCAGTGGCTGTTGAGGTTCAAGTTTACAGGGGTTTCTCAGTCTTTTCTCAGTCAGAGGTTTCTCAGTCTTTTCTCAGTCAGGGGTTTCTCAGTCAATTTTACTTATATTAATAATGAACCAATTGATAAATCAATATGGCTTATTAAAGATGCACGATTTTATTGGACATGGCTGTTCCCTTTCAAAAGCTACACTCAATGCTGCGTGAAAACGCTATGGGAACAAGAATACCAACGCCGCCGCACTGCAAGTGTCTGGACCCCCAGGTTGTGTAGTGTGCGCATGGTCATTAAAGAGGTCTCAGACATAATTCTGGGATGCTGACTTGAGGACTCGCAAGCCTGGAGTGGCATGGACAACCAAATCTAACAAATGTGTGTGGAGAGGACCAACCTGCCACATCACACACTTGCTGCAAGGGGACACCTCTTGCAGAGCAATTGATGAGGCAAGTCCCCTGGTCAAATGAGCCCTATTTCCTAGAGGCGAAGTCTGACCACGCGCCTCATAGCCTAGGGCAATAGCATCTCTCATCCAATGTGCCAATGTTTGTCTAGTGGCGGCCGCCCCCTGGCTGTGGCCCCCATAACATATAAAAAGCTTCTCTGATTTATGCCACTG
>JAAGKR010004881.1:13793-43645 GCA_011419295.1 Clarias macrocephalus | reverse complement strand
AACATTCACACTGGAAAACACTAAAACACCTAAAAAGTTCCAGAGGTTTGGCACCAGTTTTCGCAAGACAGGGATTACCTACTACTACTGTGTTTTTCACTGCTTATATTTTTTGCCCTAGTTTCATTTGGTTTTTACGTGATTTCATGTGTGTGTGCGTTTATGTGTGTGAAAGAGAAAGGGCTTATATTGTGATGTATCCAAGGTTACTAAAGCCTGGCTTACTACTACTAATAAAAAATATTTCAATGTAACCCCTGGGTCTCAATCACAAAATAAGCCAAGGCTGTAAACAGATGACACAACAAATTATATACTCTAAAAATCATGTTTTATTTGAACATTAAAAAATATATACAAAAAAACTAATATAAAAACAATCACCAATTATTGTTAAAGCCAGCTCAGTGGCTGTTGAGGTTCAAGTTTACAGGGGTTTCTCAGTCTTTTCTCAGTCAGAGGTTTCTCAGTCTTTTCTCAGTCAGGGGTTTCTCAGTCAATTTTACTTATATTAATAATGAACCAATTGATAAATCAATATGGCTTATTAAAGATGCACGATTTTATTAGACATGGCTGTTCCCTTTCAAAAGCTACACTCGATGCTGCGCGAAAACGCTATGGGAACATCTCTTTGTTCAACCGGTTGTGAAGCACGTGTGGATCAAACACGCCAAACTTTGGCTTATATAACCTCGGGCAGGTGACGTCATCTGAAGAGGTGCACCTGCAGGTTATAAATAGGAGTGAACTGGAAACATCCTCAGGTAAATTTTTGTCTGAAAGGACGTCCAGCCACGCCAGCAGTGCGGCATTGGAGGGCAGCATCTCGTTCCCGCTTTTTCAGGAATGAAAGAGATGTTCCCTTTCAAAAGCTACACTCAATGCTGCGTGAAAACGCTATGGGAACAAGAATACCAACGCCGCCGCACTGCAAGTGTCTGGACCCCCAGGTTGTGTAGTGTGCGCATGGTCATTAAAGAGGTCTCAGACATAATTCTGGGATGCTGACTTGAGGACTCGCAAGCCTGGAGTGGCATGGACAACCAAATCTAACAAATGTGTGTGGAGAGGACCAACCTGCCACATCACACACTTGCTGCAAGGGGACACCTCTTGCAGAGCAATTGATGAGGCAAGTCCCCTGGTCAAATGAGCCCTATTTCCTAGAGGCGAAGTCTGACCACGCGCCTCATAGCCTAGGGCAATAGCATCTCTCATCCAATGTGCCAATGTTTGTCTAGTGGCGGCCGCCCCCTGGCTGTGGCCCCCATAACATATAAAAAGCTTCTCTGATTTATGCCACTGGCTAGAGCTGGACACAGTAAGTGAAGTCTTTCCTGCTCCGGAGCTGTAAATGGCGGAGGACAGAAGGCTTCGGAACAACTGGATGTAGTCAAAAATTTAACTTTCAGGAGATAGTTCGGGTGAGGATGCAGAATAGCTTTGACTAGCCCTGGGGCAAAGTCTAAGCAAGATAAAGATCTCCAATTCTCTTCAGAGAAGTAATGGCCATGAGTAAAACCATCTTAAGGGTCAGAAGCCTGGTTCAAAAGGGGTGTCAACCAACCCCTCTAACACAATAGCTAGATCCCAAGAAGGGACTGTCGCTCTAGTGGGTGGCCTCAACCGTTTAGCTCCATGAATAAAGCGGGCAACTAAAGGGTGCTTTCCCACAGAAACCCCATCAGTCATGACAAGGCGAAATAGCGGCCACATACGTCCTGAGAGTACTAGGGCATAAGTACCCATAGTCAATTTTTCTTGTAGAAACTCCAGCACTGAAACAATTTGGCAGTGGACTGGGTCTACATGTTTTACTATGCACCAATTTTCAAATACACTCCATTTGAGGGCATAAGTTCTTCTAGTGGAGGGAGCTTGCCTAACTCTGCCATCTTTCTGGTGAGTAATATGACACTTTCTATTTTCGCTTTTTTTTTTTCGTTTTGGAAAGTGCTTTGCACACATGCACACACACAATGCGGTCCTTGAAGACAAAAAGACCTGAGCATGTTTCCGGTTCACTCCTATTTATAACCTGCAGGTGCACTTCATCAGATGACGTCACCTGACCGAGGTTATATAAGGAAAAGTTTGACACACATGTGCTTCACAACTGGTGGAACAAAGAGACGTTCCGATAGCGGTTTCACACATCATCGAGTGTAGCTTTTGAAAGGGAACAGGAGAATTTAGTGAACACAATTTAGTGTCTGTATTAACATCCGAATTAAATTATACTAGAATTTACTTAATGCACTTTTCATACAAATAAGTTAAACAATATAATACTTGTATATATGAGCATTAGTTCGTCTCTGAAGCCAAACTATAACTTTCAGCTTATAAGTTGAAGCCCCCCTACTCCTTAACTGATAAACACTTCAGGGTTTTTATTCAGCTTTCGTTAACTAAACTACTGTGCAAAGTCAAGGGCAAAGTGAGGGAAATATAAACCTGGTTATGAGCGTTTAGCTCGCTAGCTCCGATAGATCTAGCCTCAGCTTGTGTCTCTCATGGACTGCATCAGATTATACTCCAGTCACAGATTAACTCTTACCCAAAGAATGAATAAATTCTGAATGTATCTAAATCACTAAACACTCAGTCAGATTCTGAAGACATTTTCAGACAGCACAAACACATACGTTTTTCGAGTAGTGCAGCTTTTGTAATAGAAACATTAATAGTTTTTTTGAAGCTTTTTGATGGAAAGAGGAGTGACATTGTGAGTTTGTGACACGGACAGTAAGCTGTAATGTTAACTCCAGACATAGTAAACAGACCATTAAGCACTTACCCCTAATAAAGTCCATTAAGCTGCCATCTTCATCTCTGAAGTGCAGTTTGATAGCATCAGTTCGGTGGGGGTGGAGTGGGTTGTTAAAATCACGTGATTGCAACTCAGTGCAGCTAAATTGCTGGCTTTTGTTAACGTGTTCTTGAGAACAAAGCGCCATCTAGTGGTGGCACCAGGTAAATGAATAAATAGGGCTTGAAAGGGCATGTTTACTGTGAAATCTTGACACGTCTTTCTGGCAGGAGAGGGGGGGAGGGGGTCACGCTGTTCAAAGGGCAGCCGCACGCCATTTGCACACCATTAACATGGCCTCGGCTATTTGAAATGGCTCCTTCTGTAAATACCATCAAATGGAAATACTTACAGGGTTATGTTGGTGAGCTGGTCCACCCAGGATTGCTCAGAATTACATTCTCCATCATGCTGTCAACTAGAAATTGTTGGCAGTGAACTGGGTCTTAACTGTCACCAGTGGAGGCAGACAAGCCACCTTTTTGTCTTGGGCCAGTTCTGCATGGGATGGCATGATTAAATACACTGGCAAAAAAATATGTGAACCTTTTGGGAATTTCATGGTTTAGTGCAATGATTTGTCATAAACTGTGATCTGATCTTCATCTAAGTCAACAATATTAACTAATATGTGTGGCTAATATAATATATTTTTATTGGTTAATGGTACAGTAGTAGAACAAGTAACTGAATAACTGGTTGATACCCCTCTAGGCAGCAATAGCCTTAACCAGGAGCTTCGTGCAAAGATAAAGAGACTTTATTGTCATTTTAGTGATAGAACGAAAATTGTTTGGTATCTCTCAGAGACCAGGGGGTTTTCCAGAAAGCAGGTTATGTGACATACTCGGGTAAGTTTAAGAGCAAGTTAGTGGATATTCTCAACCTTCGGTTCCAAAAACGGAGGTAACTTTCTGGGTATGTTTGTAACCATAGCAACTTGCTCTCTGAAGATAACCTGCTCGGTAGCAGCTTCTGTTCCAGGGTCAGTTTGTTTCAGAGGTTTATTGAGCCTGACGTGCGCTTTTAATGAAGATCCTGTGGACGTGGAGGCACAAATTATACGAGTGTTTTCTCGCCGGGAGAGAGTCATAACACCACGTTATAGATGTCTTTTAATTTCCTAATGATTATTTGAAAGAGTTTTATCGGTTTTCAAGGAAATCGTTAAATTACTTAACACATCTCTTGAAACCGCATATCGCTAATGCTCAAAGTAATTAAACACACTGAGTGCTGTTAACTTAAATAATTGCAATTAGGTCAAATTAATAGACCTTTTTGAGTATTCAGAACTTTTTTAATATTTTAAGTAGTCGTAAGTACATAAGTAACAGTAACCGACACCTTAAAATTCCACCTTCTTAAACTCTATAGAGCTCCGGTGGCTCAGTGGTGAGTGTTTCACCTGCCGTGCGAACCGCCCGGGTTCGATCCCCGGCCCGGCTTGTCTGATGTGGTGACAGCAGAAACTGTTTATTTGATTTGCAACAAGTTCAACAAACTCAAAAATTTATAGTTCTGTTTACTTAAAATTGGAAACATCATCACTTAAAAAATTGATGTAACTTATTACAGTGTACGTGGCACTTCGGGGTTTTTTTGCCTCATGGCATTTTTTATACAATGTGGGTGATGCAGAGGATGTGGGAAAGGCAACTGTGTGTAGAGACGTTCGCACTGTATGTCTGGCACTTAAACACTTTACACACACCGTAAACCCGATTAAGTTGGCAAAACTCAAAAAACTTGAGGTAATCAGTTACATACGTTTTTTAAAGTAATGATGTTTCCAATTTTAAGTAAATTATAATCTTTTTTTAAATAAATTGTTGTTGCAGTTGTTGGGAATCGAACCCGGGTCTTTCGCACGGCAGGTGAAACACTCACCACTGAGCCACCGGAGCTCTATAGAGTTTAAGAAGGTGGAATTTTAAGGTGACGGTTACTGTTACTTACGTACTTACAATTACTTAAAATATCAAAAGGTTCTGAATACTCAACAAAGGTCTATTAATTTGACCTAATTGCAATTATTTAAGTTAACAGCACTCAGTGTGTTTAATTACTTTGAGCATTAGGGTTTACAGTCTATAATAAAAGGGAAGCCGATGTCAAATGTGCTGTTTAATCCTCTCACGCATTTACTCTGTCCATTATTTTTTGCCAAGCCAACTCTCCCTCTTTAGCCGATGCAGCCGTATTGCTTTTTTTTTTCATTATTATTGGCTTAAATTTTTCATATGCTGCATTTAAACCTCCATCTCCGCCTCTGTGTAGTTTGCCGCTCTCTTTTTTTTCACTTTGATTTTCCATTTTGACTCGTGAAATCGGCGATCCATTGAAAATGTCTTTATGTAGCACCGTACACGCGCATTAACTCTGGGTAACCAGTAGGTTTATTAAACTGACTCTGCTCAGGGGTTTTGTGGGTTTGGGGTAAATCAACCCGGAGGTTAAGTTTTATCAAATGGTAAGTTAACCCAGATTTCTGGAAAACCCCCCAGCAGAAATAAGAAATGTAAGAATAAACAACAGAAAATTGCACTATAATATAATTAATATAACAATATATACAATAGAATATATTTGTAGTGGGACTTGGAACTTGGTGCAAACAGTGAAGTGCAAACAGCACTGTCAGATAAGGAAATATTGCACAAGTTATACTAATATCTACCAACAACAACAACAACAACAACAATAATAATAATAATAATAATAATAATAATAATAATAATTCAGTCCTGGGGTTCGTTCTTCGTACGTCGCTTGACATATCCAAGATGAACTGACAGATCTAAGATGAGATCATGGCGCAAATTGCGATGCAGCTAATTCTGTTCTTCGACACACCTGTTGTTGATTATTAGTATCGCTGGATTGAGTTGTCGAGGATTATTGCGCGTTCGTGCGTTTGTTTAAACGACGACATGCATCGACAGTAGAAACACTGATCACAACCCCTGCGACTGGGTGACGGAATGGCAGAAGAGCAGCTCAGTTTATTACTCAAGCGGAGCAAAAGCTTCTATTAGAGGGTTATGGAGAATTTCAAACTTTAATAAAGATAATGTAAAATAAAGTTATTAAATATGTGAGCGCTGCCCGTGTTACGTGTGTGTGTGTGTGTGTGTGTGTGTGTGTGTATATAATATCACCAACCATCCCATTTTTATTAAGGTGTATCCATATAAATGGGCCACCCTGTATATTCACATCCTATTTGTATTCATTTAAAATTAGCTGAACAAATTTTATATTTTAAGTCATCTTCAAGTACTTAAGTAACAGTAACTGACACCTCAAAGTTCCACCAGTTTAAATCTAAAGCGCTCTGGCGGTTAAAAAAAAATATGTAACTGATGACCTCAAATATTTTGAGTTTTGCCAACTTAATCGGGTTTACAGTGTAAAAGTGAAGTAGAAGAACAAGTCTAGTAAGAAGTATATTGTCATGCTGTGCTAAAGGATCCTGTCTATCACACAATACACCAGGAATCTGAAAAACTCTGTAAATAATCTTCACACCTTCAGTAACCGGTTGCTCTCATAAATGAACAAGACATGACTGAGACAGATTTGAGAAAATAACCTCCACTTATATAGACGCAATCGGGGGACAGAATGTTACATATGATTAGACACACACGGAGATTAACACACGAATGATGACCCCACACACACACACACACACACACACACACACACACACATGTGTACAGATACTGTATGTAGGTTTAAATACATCCATCCGTAAATATATGCAAGCTACTTATCTTTTCCCCGCGGAGTCAGTCCGCGTCAGTCATGTTCTTTAACCAATCAGATGTGATCTCGCCATTGCAGCCTAAATCCTGTTTACATGAAATAAACCTGCTCCCAAGCAGATTTAACCGTACGGACATGTTGCTATGACAGCAAGCGCGAGATTCGCTTCAAAGAACGAAACAATCCAAGATCAGGACAAATCCACAACAATCAAATCCAGCTAACTGAGTTAGCGACGTACGAAGAACGAACCCCTGGGTGTAATGAAATCTGTAATATGAAATCTGAGAGCAGTAGAGCTGATCTGGGTTTAGTCAGATCAAATTTATTGTGTGTTTTGTTTGTAGTGATTGGCGGCTGTTGGTTTGATCACATTAAAGGCTGGTACATCAACAAGGACAAATACAACATCCTGTTTCTCAGCTATGAGGAGATGATAAGGGTAAGACAAAATACACTGGTATGTCATTTTATATGTTGTTAATTACTTGAGAGTTTTTCTCAGTTCGCAATATTGAACAATATTATATAAATGTTGACCAGTCTGTGTTAGTCAATGTTTGGATGATATTTCACATCAACAAGAAAACTTTATTGACCCAACTTTTTGTGCCATGAAAAAAGAGGGAAAGGAAAAGTAAGCACCGGAAAGACAATAAAATTTAATTAAAGGGTTCACCATTAAAGAGAAAGTACAACAAATGTGTTCCATGTGAACTATATATAAACAGAATTAATAGCAGATGAGGTTAATGAAGAGAAGGCAGTAATAAACTGAGTGGAAAGATACAACACCCAGTACATGTGATAATTAATTTATTGCACATATTAGATTAGTGCAGGTCAGTTTGAACAAATGGCGCATGGAGCAGGCATGAGTCAGATAGAGCAAGGCTTAGCACTGAGGCATAGCCTGACATGGAGGAGGTTAATTCAGATAGAGCATTACATGACTCAGGCAGGACAGGTCGTGACTGAAAAAACGACTTGGTTGAGGCCAAAAAGTCTATAAAATACAACGAGAGTTCAAAGTCCTCATTCAGTGGAATTATCAAATGTTAGATGAGAGTCAAACAGAATGTCCTCTAATTAACTCATGTTCATGCACCTGATAATACAACATACAAGATATTGTCCTTACATTAATTTAAAAAAAAAAAGAAAAAGAAAATAGCAACTAGGTAAATGTAGTACAAAACTTGAAGTAAACAAGAAACATGCATCTGGAACTAAATTAAATAGCAAACTCAAGTTGAGTCAAAATGGAAGTCCCAAAAGCAACATAAAATAACATTAATAAAAATACATTTTTATATGAACACTTTTCAATGTGCTTACATAAACCTGAAATTTACACACACAAAACAACTAACCTGATTGGAGCCTTATTTAAAAGCAAATAGAGACTGCAGGGAGAGTAAATTATCTGGCAATTCCACAGATGTGAAGCAGCAGAGCAGAAGTCTCTGTCTATCACTGGCCACAATTTGGTACTTGGGAGATGAAGATGCCAACTCTTGTGGGTTCACTGATTGTAGAATGTAGTTATCAAATGTAAGATGGAAGTCAAATTGAATCTCCAGATTAATCACTGAGGAGGATAAGGGAATGCTAATGCCAAAGAACCTGATTTTGGTTATAGGAGAGTGACACATTTGTGAGAGGTGCCAACTAGAAGAACTTTTTTTTTTTTTTTTGCGCTGTTCAGCTGCAGGGAATTTAATTTCATCCAGGTCTAAATATATTCGAGGCAAGAGGTTAGGACTGAGTTTGCTGTGGAATGGCAAGAAGATTTTTTAATATATATATTTGGGTGTCATACAACAATGAAAAGAGAATCCATACTGGCTTATGACATGACCAAGGGGGTGCATAAAAATGGTAAAAATAATAGGTATAAGGACAGACACTTGAAGGACACCACAGGTGATAAGGAGTGTAGTAAATAGGATTAAGGATTATGAAATGTGAATGTGTATGGATCAAAAATGGTCAGATAGTCCCTGATGAGCAAGCTGAGTGCGACAGTGGCGAGGAAAAACCCCCTGAGATGGCAGTAGGAAGAAACCTTGAGAGGAACCGGACTCAACAGGGAACCCACCCTCATTTGGGTGAACAAAAAGCAGAAATTGATCTGCATTGATACTGTGTGTTAGGTGACAGGCAGTTCAGTATAACATTTGTTATAACAGATGTTAATTGATGTTAATATCGAGTCCAGGTAGTTACTGGAGGCTCAGGTAGACCTATAGGAAATCCCAGTCCTGAACTATCAAACGACTGTAGCCAAATCCGCAGAGAAACAGCTGTCAACATTAGTTGAGGCCAGAACCGTCTTCCTATTAGAGTGAAACTGTCCCCAGACATCGGACACATCCCAAAGAGACACACTGGACATCCATGTGACGAGATCTCCAACCAGAATCAGGGCACCAGGATGAGTCAGGCAGGTCCATGCGCAGAGTGAGTCTGGATCAATGGCAGCTCAGGAACAACATGTGTAGCTCGACGGAGAGAGGGAAAGAGAGAGAGAGGGGGGGAGAGCAGAAGAGGAGAGATAACAGTTAGGTATGTTCACAGTCATATAATGTATAAGGTGAATGTATATTTAGTGTAGAGTGCAAGCAGGGACTCCAGCAGGATTAACTATAACAGCATAACTAAAAGGGAGAGCCAGAAGGAAACACGGACATGAGGGCTCCCTGAAATATAAAGCAAACCAATCACCTCACCTGAGTGGTCAATGAGAGTGGGGAAGACAGCATCTAAACATACCAGTTTACCATAATACTCTATGTCCATGAGTCCCCCAGATCTGCTTACAAAAGGCAAATATACTTACAAAATGCTTGGTTAAATAAATAGGTTTTTAGCCTGGGTGTAAACACTGAGACTGTGTCTGAGTCCCGCACACTATTTGGAAGGCTATTCCATAACTTTGGGGCTTTGTAAGAAAAAGCTCTGCCCCCTGCTGTAGTTTTTATAAAAACAGCGGTACTGACAAGCAGCCTGCATCCTTTGATCGAAGTAGGCGTGGCGGATCGTGAGACACTAGCAGTTCACTCAGATACTGTGGCGTGAGACCATTTAATGCTTTATGTCAAAAATAGCATTTTAAAATCAATGCGAAATTTCACAGGGAGCCAATGAAGTGAAGATAAGATAGTGACGTGCTTGTAACTCCTGAACTAATTGAAGCTTGTTTATGCACCTAGTTGAACAACCAGACAGTAAAGCATTGCAATAGTCTAACCTTGAGGTGATACTGTAAAAGCATGAGGTTTTCTGCATCGTTTAGTGACAATATATTCCTTAACTTGGCAATATTTCTAAGGTGAAAGAATGCAATCCTGGTGATATTGTCTACATGAGCTTCAAATGAAAGACTAGAATCTATAATCATACCAAGGTCTTTTACTGTTGCACTAGATAGAACCGAAAGGCCATCTAAAATTACAGTGTGATCTAAAATCTTGCTTCTAGCTGCATGCGGTCCTATGACTAGAACTTTTGTCTTATCAGAATTAAGCAGAAGAAAGTTAATTAGCATCCAGTTTCTTATATCCTTTATGCATTGCTCAACTTTAGCAAGCTGGCTTCTCTCATCTGGTTTTGCTGAGATGTATAACTGTGTGTCATCAGCATAACAGTGAAAATTAATATAATGCTTACGGATTGTTATCCAAAGGAAGCATGTAAAGGGAAAAAGCAGTGGGCCTAAAACCGAACCCTGTGGGACATCAAACTCCACTTGAGAACATGCAGAATAAACAAAATTTATATCTACATACTGATAACGATAAGTCAAATAGGATCTGAGAGGGCTGTTCCCTTAATTCCTACTACATTTTCTAATCTGTGAAGGAGAATACTATGATCAATTGTGTCAAAAGCTGCACTGACTTAGAGTAACACAAGCATACTTGCGCAACCCTGATCAGAGCCAAATAGGAGGTCATTTACTACATTAACGAGTGCTGTCTCTGTGCTGCGATGAGGCCTAAATCCTGACTGATACAGTTCATGTATGTTATTTCTTTGTAGATATGAGCATAGCTGCTCCACTACTATCTTTTCCAGAATCTTAGAGATAAAGGGGAGGTTTGTTATCAGCCTGTAATTGGACAGCTGACCAGGATCATGGTCAGACTTCTTAATTATCGGTTTAATAACTGCTAATTTAAAAGATTTTGGAACATATCCAATGCTGAGTGAAGAATTAATTATTTTCAACAGGGGTTGTCTTGGGGGTTATCTGTTTGAGAAAAATGTGTCGGTATAGGATCTAATATACAGGTCGATGAATTTGCAGAAGAGATGCATGAAATTAGTTAATTCTCTTCAAGAGGAGTAAAGTATTCCGATCAGAAAGGTTAGTTTAACATCTGCATCATTTACATTGTCCGGTTTCAAAGCTTCAATTTTATGCCTAATGTTTACAATTTTATTATTAAAAAAGTTCATGGAGTCCTCACTACTGTATGTTGTTGTTGTTGTTGTTGAGATTATTGCAGTGGTCTTATTTCTGATTAATTTCGCTATGGTATTAAATAAAAATCTACGTTGATCTAGCTACACTAAGAGCTTTTCTATAGTTCAGGATGCTCTCTTTCCATTCTATTTGAAATACTAACAATTTGGTTTGATGCCTTTTACATTCTAATTTCCGAGCGGACTGTTTTAAACTGCGTGTGTGATCAACATACCCTGGAGTGAGTTTCTTATCTCTTAGCAATTTCCTTTTTAACTGGAGCTACATTATCTAAGGTATAACGGAATGTTAAACTAAATGTTCAGTCGCCTGATCGAGTTCTGTGGAGTCAGATCCAATCGAAGTTGGTAAATCTGGGAGATTACTGACAGAGCACTGTGTAATAGTTGATGTGAATGTACATTTAATACGATAGTGTGGTGCTGTGCGTACATTATTACTATGACACTTTAATTGAGAAGATAGTGATCTGAGATAACTTCAGACAGTGGAATTGTAAATAAATTTATTATACTTAATCCGAAGACTAATATTAAATCTAAAGTGTGACCTGCTTTATGAGTGGGTCTTACTACACATTGGGTTACTCCTCCCGAGTCTGGTATGGACATAAATGCTGTTCTCAGAGGGTCTTCTGGATTCTCAAAATTAATATAAAAATCTCCAGCAATTAACGCTTTCTCTACAGAAATGACTGGGTTTGAGAGGAAATCTGCAAATTCACAGAGAAATTCAGAGTACGGCCATAGGGGTCTGTAAATGATAATTAGCGGGATCAACTAAGCAGACTTCATATTTGTAGCTACACTTTTTATGTTACTATAGAGAACTTCAAATGCATTAAATTTGTCTGTGTTTTTGTACGATAGACATGTTATCATGGTAAATAACTGCGACTCCTCCTCCTCTACCAGTTAGCCGAGGCTGGTGTATGTAGCTGTATCCAGGAGGACTAGCTTCATTTAAAGCTACATACTCATCCTGTTTAATCCAGGTTTCTGTTAAACAGAGTATATCAAACTCCTGATCTGTGATAGTTTCATTAAGAATAACTGCTTTAGATGCGAGGGATCGAATATTTAACAGTCCTAGCTTCAGATCAGAGGTGCCGGCTGCGCATTCAGTGTGATCTGAGTTTGTGGTGTCTATGTTAATTAAATTACTAAAACAGACTTTGTGAGTTTTTCTAAATTTGTGTTTAGCTCGGAGAACAGACACAGTCTCAATATGATGAACCCTGAGTGATGACTCTATGCAGCTAGCAGACGGTTGGTTTAGCCTGTCTGTTTGCTCCCTGGCCTGGGCTCTGGATTGTCACTGATTAACTAGGCCTCTTCTTCTGAGACTATGCGCTATACTGCTTTTATCAGTAATCTTCCAGACTTATCAACTTTGATTGGATCGCCATCTGACTTCACAGAACTCGAAAAGGCGAATGAATATATAGAGTCAACATTTCGTTAAAGCTTAGATAATGTAGCTCCAGTTAAAAGGAAAATGATTAGAGATAAGAAACTCGCTCCTTGGTATAATGACCACACACGCGCTTTAAAACAAACCGCTCGAAAATTTGAACGTAAATGGCGCCAAACTAAGTTGTTAGTATTTCAAATAGCTTGGAATGAGAGCATCCTGAACTATAAAAAAGTTCTCAGTGATGCTAGATTAACGTATCTCTCCACTCTTATAGAAAATAACAAAAACAACCCGAGATTTTTATTTAATACCGTAGCTAAATTAACTAAAAACAAGAAACTGCAGAAATCTTCACAAAAACATCATGCAGTAGTGAGGATTTCATGAACTTTCAATAACAAAATTATAAATATTAGGCAAAAAATTCAGGCTTTGAAACCAGACAATTTAAGTAATACAGATGAACTAACCACATCACATCAGAACTTAGAATACTTTACTCCCCTTGAAGCGAGGGAACTAATTTCACTCATCTCTTTTTCAAAATCATCAACCTGTATATTAGATCCTATACCGACACATTTTCTCAAACAGATAGTACCAGCAATAATAGAACCCCTGTTGAAAGTAATTAACTGTTCACTCAGTAGTGGGTATGTCCCCAAATCCTTTAAATTAGCTGTCATTAAACCGCTAATCAAGAAACCTGACCTTGACCCCTGTCAGCTTTCTAATTACAGGCCGATATCAAACCTTCCCTTTATCTCCAAGATTTTGGAAAAGGTAGTATCACAGCAGCTATGTTCACATCTACATAGAAATAGCATAAATGAACTGTATCAGTCAGGATTTGGGCCTCATCACAGCACAGAGACAGCACTTGTTAAAGTAGTAAACGACCTCCTATGGGACTCTGATCAGGGTTGCGTCACTATACATGTGGTACTGGACCTCAGTGCAGCTTTTGACACCATTGATCATAGTATTCTCCTTCACAGATTAGAAAAGGTAGTAGGAATTAAGGGAACTGCCCTCTTGTGGCTCAGATCCTATTTGACTGATCGTTATCACTTTGTAGATTTAGATGGTTACCATTCCTCATGTTCTCAAGTGGAGTTTGGTATTCCACAGGGTTCAGTTTTAGGCCCACTGCTTTTTTTCCCTTTACATGCTTCCTCTGGGTAACATAATTCGTAAACATGGTATTAGTTTTGATTGTTATGCTGATGACACACAATTATATGTCTCAGCAAAACCAGATGAGAAACAGTTTGCTAAAATTGAGCAGTGTGTGCAGGACATAAGAGATTGGATGTTAATTAATTTTCTTCTGCTTAATCCTGATAAGACAGAAGTTCTAGTCATAGGACCACAAGTAGCTAGAAGTAAGCTTTCTGATCACACTGTAACTTTAGATGGCCTTTCTGTTCCATCTAATGCAACAGTAAAAGACCTTGGCGTGATTATAGATTCCAGCCTTTCATTTGAAGCTCATGTAGATAATATTACCAGGATAGCTTTCTTTTACCTTAGAAGTATTGGCAAGATAAGAAACATATTGTCACTAAATGATGCAAAAAAACTAGTTCATGCTTTTATCACCTCTAGGTTGGACTATTGTAATGCCTTACTGTCTGGTTGTTCAACTAGGTGTATAAATAAGCTTCATTTAGTACAGAATGCAGCAGCAAGAGTCCTAACTAAAACCAGAAGATACGAGCACATCACCCCTATCTTATCTACACTGCATTGGCTCCCTGTGAAATTTCGTATTGATTTTAAGATACTACTTTTGACATTTAAAGCACTAAATGGTCTAGCGCCACAGTATCTGAGTGAACTGCTAGTGTCTTACGATCCGACACGCCTACTTCGATCGAAGAATGCAGGCTGCCTGTCAGTACCACATATTATTAAAACTACAGCAGGGGGCAGAGCTTTTTCTTACAAAGCCCCAAAGTTATGGAATAGTCTTCCTATAAATGTTCGGGACTCAGACACAGTCTCAGTGTTTAAGTCTAGGCTAAAAACCTATTTATTTAGCCAAGCATTTTTGTAAATAGATTAGTCTTAGGTAAAGGCGCAGATCTGGGGGACTCATGGACGTAGAGTATTCTGGGGAACTGGTAGATGCTGTCTTCCCCACTCTCATTGATCACTTAGGTTTGTTGATGGTGAGGTGATTGGTTGCTTTACATCACAGGGAGCCCTCATGTCTGTGTTTCCTTCTGGCTCTCCCTTTTAGTTATGCTGTTATAGTTAGTCCTGCCGGAGTCCCTGCTTGCACTCTGCACTAAATATACTTTCACCTTATACATGTTGACTGTGACCATACCTAACTGCCATCTCTCCTTATTTTCTCTTCTCTCCTCTTCTGCTCTCTCCTCTCTCTCCCTCTCCATGTCTCTCTGTCAAGCTATACATGTCGCTCCTGAGTTGCCAGTGATCCAGACCCCTCTGCCCTCTGGACCCGTCTAACCAGTCCTGGAGTCCAGTTTCTGGTTGGAAATCTCGTCGCATGGATCCCCCGTGTGGTCTGCCTGGATTCGTGTGGTGGCTGGGGATGGTTTCCACGAAGACTGTCCTGTCCTCGATTGATGCTGACAGCTGTTCTCTGGGGACCTGTGACTTCAGTTGTTCGATAGCTCAGGACTGGAATTTCCTACAGTCTACCTGAGCCTCTGGGAACAAACAGGACTCCTTTTAATTTAAATTTTAACATCTCATGTTATACTGAACTTCCAGTCTTACACATTATTATGCTGATCAATCTCTGCAAGACACACCTGTCTTAACAGCTCCAGACTTCGGTTGCCCTTTCAAGGTGCAGACAGACGCCAGCAACATCGGCCTGGGTGCAGTACTCACCCAAGATCATGAAGATGGGGAACATGTGATCGCCTACTATCCTGACTGCTACATGGAGTTGAAAGCAGATTTTCAGCATCGGAGAAAGAATGTCTTGCTGTGGTGTGGACAGTGGAGAAATGGTGTCAGTATCTGGAGGGCAAAGTGTTTACCATCACAGATCATGCTGCTTTGACCTGGGTTTTTAATCAGCCAAACCCCTACTCACACCTAACTCGATGGCTACTCAGGCTGAAGGCATTTGAATTCGTAGTTCAGTACCGTAAGGGGCAGTGCAACGTCGTTCCAGATTCCCTGTCATGGCGCTGGGAGGAAGAGACTACGAACGCCCATCTGGCAGTGCACCGAGGCAACGATCTGCAGTGGGGTCTGCCCTGCAACTGGAAGGAGCTGGAGAAGGCCCAGAAGGCGGATGAGGTGCTCCGAACATTGTGGGAAGAAGCAAAGTTAGCTCCTGACGTTAAAAAAATACATTATTGTATAATGAACCAATTGCTCTATCGTCAGACCCCCAAACAAGATGGATGTAGTGTCCTCCAGCTGATCATCCCAGCACCTCTACGACCCCAATATCTGCAGTACGCTCACGACAACCCTCTCAGCGGTTCTCTAGGGCGGATGAAGACCCTGAGGAAGCTGCTGGAGGTAGCCTACTGGCCAGAGATACGCCGAGATGTCTGGGAATATTGTAAGAACTGTGTTACCTGTCAGAAATACAAACCCTGTATTAAGTAAGCTGGCAGATCTACTACAAAGCACACCTGTGGTGGAACCTGGTTTCATGTTAGGAGTAGATCTTGTGGGTCCTTTTCCACGTTCATCCCGGCTCAACGAACATCTGCTGGTGGTTGTGAATTACTGCAGCAAGTGGGTTGAGATGTTTCCTCTGAGAACAGAAAGCTCACAACATCGCCAACATCTTAACTAGGGAGATTTTCACATGGTGGGGTACTCCAGCCTACCTGGTTTCTGACAGGGGTCCGCAGTTCACTTCCCAGCTACTAAACACCATCTGCCGACACTGGGGCGTGACCCATAAGCTCACCACGGCCTACCATCCGCAAACCAACATCACGGAATGAACTAATCGGACATTGATTGAGTTCATGATCGCTGCATTCGTCAAGGAAAACCATAAGTAGTGGGACCAATGGTTTCCTGAGTTCCGGTTTGCCATCAATACGGCCTGGCAGGAAAACACTGGTTTCTCCCCAGCGGAGATAGCACTGGGACACAAACTAAAGGGACTATTGGAGAGAATGCTGCATCGAAACATCTCACCTGACCATCCTGCCTATGCCACAGTGGAGCATCAGGAAGCACTGTTTCAGGTCGTCCGGAGCAAGTATTATAACTCCAGATGGCGAGGAGGGTGAACACGTGTGGGTCCACGCTTTTCCTCAGTCTCGGGGGGAGGACTCACACATGGCCAAACTAGCCCCGAAATGGAGAGGACCGGCTTTAATCAACAAGGTCCTTAACAATGTTAATTACCAGGTAGAATTGGTGAATCAAGCTGGACCGTTTACGGTCCACGTGGTGAATTTAAAACCCTTTTTTCGGCGATTCCCCAGTCTATGTGTGGGTTATGGCGGCTAAGCCATGGGCGCACGAGAACCTGCTGAGACTGAGCCTGGTTCATGACAAGAAAGGAAATTTCTTCCGTGTGATTGCCAGAGATCCTCAGGCATAATCGGAGTGGTTTGATGGGTGATAGGCAGAAGCGGGGTTCCATTAAGGCATGGACAGACAATAGAGCATTCAAGGGGAGAGTGGGAAGGTGCAGTTCTTTGACTTTTGTAGCACTGGTCATGTTCTGGTCAGACCCAGGGTCAACGAGGGCCTGGGCCACATGAGACTGACTCCTGAGAAAGTGTGTGACAGGAAGGACAGGACGACCTCTAGGCAGCAGCTCTTGGGCGCCCCCATCAAGTCTACATAGATTCACTGGGGGGGGCCTTGCTTTTAACAGGCATTGTAGGCATAAATGTCTGACCTGGCCACAGTAAAGGCATGCTCTGGCCTGAATCCGTCGCTCCTCCGGTGAGATCCGGGTTCGTCCGACCTGCATTGGTTCGGCCGGGGGGCTGACTGGCCTGATTGGAGTGGGAGAGGTGCCGGCTTTGACACTTGGTTGGTTCGGGAAGTGGTGCCGGTCTCTAAGACGCGAGTCTACCTGCACCGCGAGGTCCATCAGACTGTTCAAGTCTTCGGGGAGCTGATGGGAAGTTAGCTGGTCCTTGACTGACTCATGGTCGAGGTTCATGCCAAGCTGGGGGTGAGCTGACAACCTGACCCTGTAAATAACTGCCACAGAAATGACGGATGTACATCAATTGCCCGACGTGCCAGGCAGCATGTTGACGGAACCATCCATCTATCTTGAACAAATTAGTTGTAATTTAGCTTTCACTACTAGCAAACTAAACAGGATGGAGAATAGAACAGCAAACCAACAAACCATAAAAAAACACAAGAACATGGAACCAATGCTAATAAGCACTAAATATAGCCAAGTTAATTAACTTAACAAGGTTGAATGTCATTAATACAAAATAGCTAGGGTGCAGTGTAGGCTGGGAAATGCATTGATTGTCTTGATGTGAAAGTCAATATAAAAGTCTCACAAATCACAGGTCAAAAACACAAAAACCTGGGGAAATTGCGTAAGTGTTATGACATACTACTGAGGGTCAAAACCTTTTTCTCATCCCCTTCCCTCACCCTGCTGCCATGTGTTTTCTTCATCATTATTATAATCCCTAGCTGCTCTGACTGGAATCTATCTCACATGTATGTTTTGGATATTGTCTCTATGAATGTAAATATGTGCTTGTGGTGTTTCAGGACCTGAAAGGTGCCGTGTTGAAGATTTGTAAGTTTTTGGGGAAGAATGTGTCAGATGATGTTATTGACAGCGTGGTGAAGAAAACATGCTTTAACAACATGAAGAAAGACCCGAAAGCCAACTATGCATTTTTACCTGATGATGTTGCAGATTCTGGGAAAGGTGCTTTCCTGCGCAAAGGTATGAAGACGTGAGCGAGGGCACGTCTGAGATTTACCTTTTTAAAACCAAAACATTAAGTGAAAATGGGAATGCATGGGAACTTTGTTTGATTGGTCTCTTTTTGGCTCATGCATCTTCTGCTTTCTATTTGCACTGTGTTCTGTATAATCTGTAGGACTGAGCTGTGATTTTATTTTATTAAACACACTTCAGTCATGAACCTGCACTGCTTCAACATTCTCATTTTTTCCAGTGGTTCTATAGATTATTGTTTGTAACTTGTAGATTGTATTTGTGTGTGTATGTGTGCAGGTACAGTGGGAGATTGGAAGAACTCTCTGACTGTGGCACAGAATGAATACTTTGACTGTGTTTATCAGGAACGGATGAAAGACCTGCCGCTGGACTTTGTGTGGGACCTTGCTGACCTGCATGGTTAACACACTCTGATGCTGATTAATGCTGTTATTGCTACTGCAAATAAACGTTATACTGTATATACCTGTCTGATGTATATGGGCAAAGTATACATAATTTGTATATCTAAAATAAATACCTCAGAATCTCATAATATTGTTGTTTACTAAAAATAAAAATATCACAGCTTAATGTATAATGATGAAACACATGCTCATAAACAGACACAGAAACCCCTCATAGACAAATAAATGATGTATTCAGAAAGTTAAATTTTTATTGTGAACATGATGCTGGACCACTGCTACACGGTTGTTAAGGATCTCTTTGTACTCCAGGCAGGTTTTTGACACTCTGATCACTGCTTAAGAGGTTTATCTTAATTCAACCTACATGCAGAGTCTTATGTCTGCTAAGTCAGTTGTCAAAACAATGAAGAGATGTAAGCGAATCAGGAACTGTAGGACTGTTCCGACTGCACCAACTTGAGTGTAATTAAATCTGCATGAATTGAGTGACACTGTGACACCCTGACAAATTACATCAATTTTTGTAATGATGTGTGCACACCAACCAGAGCCCCCATGACACATAACAATAACAAGCCATGGTTCACAGGCTGAAACTATTTTCTCAGGCCAAGCAGTACACCTACAAATGTAGGGACAGAGTCCTGTATGAGCAGGAACTCACAGCTAAAGGAGATCAAGGTGGCTAAAACAAGCTACATTGAAAAGCTGGAAAACAGCTTTTCAACTAACTGTCCTTCATCAGTGTGGAGAGGCCTGCAAGCCATCACAAAATACAGAAGACTATCACCCAATGCAGAGACAAATAAAGACCTGGCTGATTACCTCAATTATGTTGCAGGCTTGAAAAGGACATCTTCAGACCTTTTACCAGCATTCCTGTGGTAGCCCCTAACAAGCACCTCCAACATTGAAAATGAACTCAGTTTATGAAGAGGATATAAGAAACCCCTCCCCAAAACAGAAGACCAGGAATGTGCTCAGCCCAGACGATGTCTCCCCTCATGTTTCTAAATATGTCTTGATCACTAGCTCTGATTTTTAATCTCTGACTAACTAAAATTTTATTTTAGCTCTGACTAACTAAAAGGAAGAGCCAGAAGAAATCAAAGATATAAAGGGGAACTGGAATGGAAAGCAATCACCGTCAACAAACCTTTGGAGTGATCAGTGGGAGTGTTGAAGACAGCATCTAAACATACCAATTCACCATAATACTCTACATCCATAAGTCCCCCAGATCTGCTCCTTTATCCAAGGCAAATCTATTCACAAAAATATTGCCCAAATAAATAGATTTTTATCCTAGACTTAAACACTGAGACTGTGTTTGAGTCCTGAACATTAATTGGATGTCTATTCCATAATTTTGGGGTTTTGTAAGAAAATTTTTCATATTTCATAATACATGGTACTGAAAGCAGCCTGCATCTTTTGATTACGAAACCATTTACAGATCTGGTGATTA
Source organism: Clarias macrocephalus (assembly GCA_011419295.1). NCBI lineage: Eukaryota > Metazoa > Chordata > Actinopteri > Siluriformes > Clariidae > Clarias > Clarias macrocephalus. The sequence continues at coordinate 23,359 of JAAGKR010004881.1, read as the reverse complement.
AGAATGCACGTTTCGAGAAAAGGGATCTTTTGCGCTTTCCCTGGCGGCTTGCGGGAAGCTGTGAAAATGCCATTCATTACCTGAACACCTTAAATTGATGCTGAATTATTATTTTTTAGAGTCTATATATATTTTTTCTAAACTTGTGCTGCTGTTGTTTACTTACATATATATATATATATATAAAATTTTTTTTTTTTTTTTTTTTTTTTTTTTTAACGAGGCTTGGGGGATGTTGAGCCTATTTCCTACGTAGTCTAATCAGAGCTCTACCGCCCGTTCAAGTGTAATTAGGGCCCAATCACTATAAGGTGCGCAGGACCCTCTTGTTTTCCTAAGGATTATTTTTTTTAAAATTCCCACCCTTTTGGACTTTTCGGGGGTCTTAACATGTTCAAAATCTCATGAAACTTGGCAGACAGGTTGGGTTATTTTTTGGTGGTTTGCAAAAACGCACCCCATGGATTTTGATATACTCCTCCTAGGGAATCTATACGATCATCACCAAGCCAGGCCAATGTGATCTAAAGACATTGAGGATCCAAATTTGCGGAGGGATTTTTGATATCTCAAATGGGTCAGCCGTGATAATGTGTTAAACCTACACCGAAAAATTATTAATAACTTTGTGTGTGGCATTATATTGAGTGGCATTATATTCAGTGACATCACATTAAGGAACATCATCATAGTGTGAAGCTTTTTCTCCAGCATCTGCAGCCTATTGTACACACATAAATATTAGGAATTTATTTAATCTGTTAAAATGTTGGACTTGAATTTAAAAGCCGTATGTATATAAAAAATACTGGGTTGTTTTTAACTCAGCTGCTGGGTAAATATTGGACCAACTACATGCTAGGTTAATTTAACCCACCAAAATTGGTTATTTGTTTAACTCAGCAAGAAAAATATGGGTAAAATATTCAATCCAAATGCTAACTATAATTTAACTATAATGCTGGGCTAATTCTACCACATAAATTGGTCAAATGTTCTGCCTAGAACTATTCTACTCTACTCATTCTATTAAATGGAATTTTGGGTTAATTCTACCTCACAAATAGGTTATTATTATTTTTATGTTTTACATGTCTGTGGGTAAAACAGTTTAAACAGTTAAATTACTTTGATATACTGGTCTATTACAAAAAAAAAACACTTTAAGTTTTGCAAACCATACATATATGCAATAAACACCCAATTAAATGTACAAATCATAGAAAAAATATTTATATTTATTTTTTAAAAGCACAAGATAAAATAATACAAAACAAGTTCAACAGCGACATCATTACGATACGATTACTCAGAAGCACTAATGCCTGAGAGCAGCGCTGGTCATCATCTCCCAACATCAGGATGTAGGGGTTCGGCCTCGACACTTCAGCCTGCTGGAGATATTCCACGGTGTTGGATCCAACCTTAGAAAGAAAGAAATTACAGAAAGTAAAAGTTTATGGAAAAATCAAGAGGGTTGACTGGTATGTGTATTTGTACGATTAGTGTTTTGTAACAACCCAGCTTTTTATTGTCTCAAGCACTGAGATTAATAAAGTTCTAATGTTAATATGGTTGCTAACGCTAGCAACCTAGCTAAATGCTAGCATCATGCTGGCACTACAGTTAACAGTTTAGCTTTCATTCCTCACGTCACCATCTTCATACACCCTGCAAATTTCCTGAAAGAAAGCTAAAAAGCTCAGACATTTTTGCAGTTTCTTTCATACACAGGTTGGGTTTTTTAGTTGGGCTCGCTAGCAGCCATTGTCAAATAAACTAGCATGCTATAGCACGGAAAAGGCTAAAAGTTTGAGTGTAACGTTAACACGGCAACAGTAATAAATGTTACATACAGCGAACAAATTCTGTCATAAGTGAATGAAAGTGTGTATACAGACCTTGTATTTAACGTTCACATTTCCTCTTAAATGCACGAGGAGGAAGCAAGGGTTAAACAAAAAGTAACCTATATATTTAAGTGACATTTTAATTCAAATCCAACATTTTAATGGTTAGTGATCGGTGCATGGGCGTCAACTCGCACGTTCTGTAATATTCTATTGTCTTTCATATTGCCGCTGTTTTAGAGCCTTTTATCAAAGCATTCGCTAGTTGATATACATTTCAATCTGCATTTGAAAATGATTAAAAATGAGCAAAATCAAGCAGAATCTCTCTAAGTAAGTATGAATAATCATAATGTCACTCCATGGGTGAACATGACCAAATTACTGCATAAACACTGCAACACAATGATTTAAGAATTTAATTAAACATGAAATCCTTAATGTTTTAAAATGTTGGATTTGAATTTAAAAGCCGCATACATATATCTGTGGGATTTTAATTCAAATCCACCATTTTAATGGTTAGTGATCGGTGCACGGGCGTCAACTAGCACGTTTTGTAATATTCCATTTCAGCAACTGTGTACTGGGTAAAATATGTACAATGAAAAAGCTATTTACACGAGTGCTCAAATGTAAAGCAAACGCAATTATTAATTTGTTGTCTATATTTAACTTCATTCAAATAACGTCCCTACCAGCCCACTATTATTTTCTGTTCAAATTTAAAGATGCATGTGCATAAAGACGAAGTACAACAAAGAATACGAAAGTGTATAATCTTTAATAAAGTTAGCCTAAAACAATATTGTCTCCAATGCTGAAGCAAACATGATTTTAGTTTTTGTTTTAGTCTATTTGTTGAATACAGCATGACCGCGCGCTCCGAGGTGAACACATGCAGACCCCCAGTTACTGTAATCCCTCTTCTCACCTTTCATTCATAATAAGTGTGAAGTTATCAAACCGGTTTCACTGATGGCAGAATTGAGGAGTTTAAAACTAATTTACAAGACAGAGCAGATGTCTGTGCCTAAAATTTATTTCGCCAGTAAAACATAAACATAAATAGAAACAAACAAAATGTTTAATGGCACCAATTAATTGATCTGCATTATTGCAAGAGGCGATGACTGACTTTCTGGGGGAGTATGTCTGCACCTTTTGTAAAGTGAAAGTACGAGCCGCGGGTTCACGCACGCCGATGAACAGCTTTATTACAGTCATAAATCCACAATCACATTCTAGCTATTATTTCTAGCCGTGGTCAAATAATGGATGAAATAATTATTCAATGCTGGACACAAACAGCAAAAAAGCCAGATGATTATTTTAATAAAAAGAAGCACTTTGTGTTCATATTTGTTCAATCATGTCTTCTGATGGTGCTCAATGTCGACACATTTTTACGTTTTAACGAAGACATGTTGACATATCCACGAATCATGACATTCGCATAGTTTACAGTATCAGATAGATAGCCTATTATCAGAAAATTAAATACATTTCAAGACCATTCAAACTGAGGCATTCTCATGTCTTTCATTGTTTTGTCCCTGTTAAGACATTACAAAAACTATATAAGAAACTTGTTAGAGATACACAATTAACATTAACAACAAATAAGAAATACACAATTCTTTGTTGTACTTCGTCTGGGTTTCAGATAAAGTCCTTCCATGAGCCATCTGGCAGATATTCAGTGAAGCACAACACGTTTATTTAAATTCCTGAATGTTGCTTGTGGGATCTCGCAGCATGGCGCGCGCCAAATTGCGGGATCTCGTGGGAAAAAGCGCGTATTCTTAATGGCCAGATCTGTAATGCTTTATACATCAAAAGTAGTATTTTAAAATCAATGTGAAATTTCACAGGGAGCCAATGCAGTGTAGATAAGATAGGGGTGATGTGCTCGTATCTTCTGGTTCTGGTGACGACCCTCGCTGCTGCATTCTGAACTAACTGAAGCTTGTTTATGCATTTAGCTGAACAACCAGACAGTAAGGTGTTACAATAGTCCACCTTAGGTGATACAAGCTTGAACTATTTTTTTCTGCATCGTTTAGTGACAATATATTGCTTATCTTGCCAATATTTCTAAGATGAAAGAATGTTATTCTGGTTATATTAAAGTATACAGTGGCGGCGGGTCAATACTGGGCGCCGCCCCCCTTAAAGTTAGTCAGAGAAAAATGCTACTTTAACATGTAATTATTTAACATAATAATTATTTATTGTAATAATGAAATAAAGTCATTTAGTCACAATATTCCACTGTATTTCTTAATACAATTTATTTGCAATTAAAAAAATCGAAACTGTATTATGTTCGTGTTGGTGTACGCGAGGCGACGGACAAATAAGTGTCTATGTAGCACGGAAATTTTTGTGACTTGAGGCTGAGCTCTGATTGGATCTTTTCAAATCATGCTTGGGGCGGAGCACTGTTTGTTCTTAGCGAATTAATATCGTTTTTAAATATTTGGGCTCATGTGATTGGACCATGTGATTCTCAACGAGTCTTTTCCAGCACTTCTTATGGCGAGCGGAGCTGCTGACTGGATGCTGACTGAGTTCTTTATTTTATACTAGTAGTAATGATGCTTAATCACCTGATAAATGTCTATTTACAGATGAGTATTAAAAGTTTAATTTTAATTTTGTTTGCGCCCCCCCCCCCCAAAAAATTTTTTTGCACCAGCCGCCACTGATCACCACCTCCTAAAAATTATATCTTCAATTCAATTAAATCCAGTTTAATTTGTTTAGCACTTTTAACAATTGTCATCATCACAAAGCAGCTTTACAAAGTTGAAAGAAAATCATGGAAATTTGTATGAAATGTGAACATGTGTATGAATCAAAATTATTAGATTTTCCCTGCTGAGCAAGCCAAGGGCAATGGTGGCAAGAAAAGCTCCCTTAGATGGCAATAGGAAGAAACCTTGAAAGAAACCAGACTCAACAGGGACCCCATCCTCATCTGGGTGATAACGGAGAGCAGCGATTGATCAGCATAATAATGTGTGAGGCTGGAAGTTCAGTGTAACAGGAGACGTGTTTAAGTTCATATGGAGTCCAGTTCGTTATTGAAGGCTCAGGTAGACTGTAGGAAACTCCAGTCCTGAACCATCGAGAGACTGCAGTCACAAGTCCGAGAGAACAGCTGACTGCATCAGCCGAGGACAGGAGCGTCTTCATGGTAAAGTGGAACCGTCCCCAGTCACCACACGCGTCCCAGACAGACTACACGGGGCCCCCATGCGACGAGACCAGAAGCAGGGCACCAGGATGAGTCAGACAGGTCCAGAGGGCAGAGGGGGTCTGGATCACTGGTAGCTCAGGAGCAGCATGTGCAGTCAGAGAGAGAGAGAGAGAGAGAGAGAGATACAGGGAGAAGGAAGGAGGGAGAGCGAGAGAGAAAGAGAGAAGAGAAGAAAAGAGAGAAGAGAAGAAAAGAGAGGAGAGAGCAGAAAAGGACGAGGCGATATCTCACCTTATCAGTGGCACACAAAGCTTTACACTTCTGGACTTTGCAATATTTGCCCACTCTTCTTTGCAGAAGTGATTAAGTTGAGTTGCGTACCAGTGCACAGATTGATTAGAATTATTGAAATTGACTCCTCCCAATTGCCATGCCCATTGAAATTAGCTGCTTTGAAGTACAGTATAAGGTGTTTATCTGTGTGTGTGTGTGTGTGTGTGTGTGTGTGTGTGTGTGTGTGTGTGTGTGTGTGAGAGAGAGAGTGTTAGGTGTGCGTATTACAATATGGCTCAGCAGGAGATCAAGAAGCTCGGAGACAAACTCCTGTCCATTAGAGGCTTCGTCTTTCCTGAAAACTGGAAAAATCTCACACCACAGTACCTGGACAGTCTGCGGACGTTCCAGATCAGAGACGATGATGTGTATGTTGTTACCTTTCCGAAATCAGGTGAGAGACACAGAAATCTTTCTCTAGCTCTCTCTCCTTCTCTCCCACACACACCCACATACAATGAATGTTAGGAATAGTAGGTTTATATACATATGAGAGGTGAAGAGACATAAATCAAATATAATGTGTATATAATAATGTAAGGCTGTCTGTGGTCTGTAGTTTAATAATATTGGTGTTAATTGCATAAAATAGAGTTACATCATCATGACCCCTGTCCTGTTTACAACCTGCTTAACAATCACTGCTTTATAACCTTCATACACATGCGCTAAATATTAACCTCCAGTAAATTCTACACCCACATGATCCACCTTATAGTGTGTGTGTGAGTATGGAAAAGTGAGATGTTTCTATTAAACAAAAAATATAAAAAACCTAAATATAACTTTCACACACTACAGTAATACAGTTCCAGTTACTTGACAATGTCATAAAGTAAAAACAATTCAACTGTTCAACTGTTATCCCAAACATTCATCATAGTTTTAACATGAACCTTATTTTGTGTTAAAATAAAAAAATCTAGATTTATTAATTAAGGAATCTCATACCCGAGGCGGTAATGCCGTCGTAGGCATGCGTCAGGTATAACCCATAGAGACTCTTTTTGTTTATGGACTTCTTCATGTCCCAGCATGCACCTTGGCCAGGTGATGGGAGGTTTTGTTTACGCTGTTTTGTTTTCTCCTGTCCTGTTTGGTTATATGTTGGCGTATTGCTGTTTTTGTGTTTCGTTGGAATTCTTGTTTGCCACGTTTGCTTTCCTTTAATTAAAAAGTCTCAGCCTCCTGCGATTCTGCCTCCTCGCCTGCAACCCCACTGTCGTTGCAGCTCATGGCTATTGCACATCGGCACACGCATGAACATTTGCCTGCGATCCGGTACTGCCTGAGGTCTGCCAGTCAGGACGTCCAGCAGCCAGTTTCACAGAGACGTGTTGAGCCCCAGTTGGACCAGTTTGTGAGTGAGCTGTTGTGGGATGATCAGGTTGAACACTGAGCTGAAGTCGATGAACAGCATTTTAACATAAGAGTCTTTGTTTTCCAGGTGGGTGAGCGCTGAGTGGGGGGCCGTAGCAATCAGGCATCATCGGTTGAGCGATTGGACCGATAAGCAAACTGGAAGGGGTCCAGTGAGGGGGGGGGGGGGGGGGCGGACTTGATGAGCAGGCATAACTAGATATTCAAAGCACTTCATAATGATGGGAGTAAGTGCAACGGGGCGGAAGTCATTAAAACAGGAGGGAGATGTTTTCTTTGGTACTGGGATTATGGTGGTAGTTTTGAAGCATGTGGGGATAACAGCCTGACTCAGAGAGATGTTAAACATGTCTGTAAAGACATCCATGTGTTCCCCTGCACAGTCTTTCAAAACGAGGCCAGGAATGTTGTCAGGACCCGGGGCTTTGCGTGCGTTAACCTTGCAGAAGGATCTTGTCACGCGGTCTGGGGAGGGAGTCTTCACCTGGCCGCCGGGAGGAAGTCGGCGTTTCTGTGCTGCGGTGCTGCTGTGTGAATCAAAAAGAATGCAGAGAAATAGAGGCCTCACATGTCTGTGGTGGGGGCTTGTAATCAGTGAAGAGAAATATTACAGGATAGATTAAAATATAAATATTATAAAATCTACATGTCATATTATGATTTAATTAAAGCTGCTCAAATCGGTGTGTGCTTCTGTCTGTCTTTTGATCAAAACGCTGCTGCAGATTCAAAAGAATATGTTACATCTGCAAAAAGAACATTTGCTAAAGGCATATGTATTCACAGCCACATCCCAGCCATTCACCTGCATTGTGCTACAGTATGTTGTTTTTATTAGTTTTTTATGATCTGAGGATATTATGACTGAAATGAAGCTGCTCACATCAGGGTGGGCTTTGACATTGCAAAAGGCTATCTTCATTTAGTGAGGATATATTTCTTGTATTTTGGGGGATACTGTTGATTTTACATTTCGTCTGCTTTGCAAAAGTTGCCACTGTATATGATTTGAAATAAACCTTCTCACAAATGGCGCAAAAAGTGCAAAAATGAAAACACGTGCAGATGTAAGCAGCTTTCATTCGAGTTCATACATTATATTTTGTAGAGACTGTATGTTTGTAAATAGGGAGAAGGAAGGATTAGGCCTCCTTTGGTAACCTAGTACCAGAGCCTCTGCTTAACTCCTCCCTGCAATATTACTACATTTTCATGAATGTGCAAATTAAACAATATCTCATGCACTCTGCCATGTCTGATAGTCCAATAGCTATAATGAACTAGCTAGTCACGTTTCTCCACACATGTTCCTGTTGTCCAAGGCTGTCACACTTTTCCCCACGCTCTCGGATTGCCCTTCCCACACACTGATCTCTCATTCACAGCTTATTTTTTGCAGAATGTAAGGAAATGCAGCACTCCGTATTTCTGACAGATTATTGTGTGTTCTGCAGCCCAGTTCTCTCACATATATTTTTTTAGTTTACGCTTTTGTGTTGAGTTGTTCCCCCTCCTTTGATCATAGTTCTGTGTGTTACAAAAGTTGCTTCCGGATTTCAGCACCAGGATTTTAGCAGAGGAACTCGCTTTGATCTTCCTTGCTCTACTTGCGATTGCGGAGCTGTTCACCTCGGCTTCCAGCACAATGGACCCAGCAGACCTTGGAGATTTGGAGAGATCAGGACGTCCTTCTCGGCTCACACCAGCGTGATCGCCAGTCAGTCAGTCAGACCCTGCCGTCTGTTACTGATCCTCTTGCCCAACTCATGAACCAGGAACAGCAGCTCCATTCTGCCACCACTGTAGCCTTCACCACAACTCCACCACCAGATTCTCATTTTCCTTCTTCTCAGGCCTATGACGGTGAGCCAGACACCTGCTGTTCCTTCCTCACCCCATGATCTATGGTTCCTTTCCCACTGAACACTGAGTACGGGAGTGAGGAACAGCAGTATTGGATGCTCGCAATCCCTGCTGTTCCAGTTTTGACATATTCAACAAGTAGACAAACAGAGTTTTTAACTGTTCGTCCTCTGGCCAGGAGGCTGCTAAAAAGAGACCAAGGATCTCATCCAAGCGTATGATCCTGTCTTCCTGGATGGCCTTTCTGACCCATAAAGATTACTTGTTTTGTTAAGGAGGTCGATTCCGGTCGATTCCTAGATAGCAGCAGCCTTTCTCCTATTTCTCACCACACCAACCCTATGACATTATGCATCTCTGGAAACCATACAGAAAACAGTTCCTTCTTTTTCATTCACGGCCTCCATTCACCAATTGCTCTTGGCTGCCCCTGGCTTACCCCCACAATCTAGATATCAAGAGGTCAAGAACACAGAATGGATAAATAGAAGACCCCTTTTAACACCACTACAAGAAACAAGTGGCTCATAGTCGCCTTTTGGTTTTACCAACACTCTGAAAGTTTTTCAGGACTTTGACACCCTCAACTCCTTTTTATCTATCTACAGTCATGGCCAAAAGTTATATTATTAGTAATATTAGTTTTCACACAGTTTGCTGCTTTTAGATCTTTGTTTCAGTTGTTTCTGTGATGTACTGAAATATATTTACAAGCACTTCATACATTTCAAAGGCTTTTATCAACAATTACATGACATTTATGTAAAGAGTCAGTATTTGCAGTGTTGGGCTTCTTTTTCAGGACCTCTGCAATTCGACTGGGCTGCTCTCAATCACCTTCTGGGCCAAATCCTGACTGATAGCAACCCATTCTTTCATAATCACTTTTTGGAGTTTGTCAGAATTAGTGGGTTTTTGTTTGTCCACCCGCCTCT
>JAAGKR010004881.1:2951-13773 GCA_011419295.1 Clarias macrocephalus | reverse complement strand
CAATCGGAAAGAGGCTTCATCCGAGAATATGACTTTGCCCAGTCCTCAGCAGTCCATTCGCCAGACTTTTTACAGAAGATCAATCTGTCCCTGATGTTTTTTTGGAGAGAAGTGGCTTCTTTGCTGCCCTTCTTGACACCAGGCCATCTTCCAAAAGTCTTGGCCTCACTGTGCGTGCAGATGCCCTCACACCTGCCTGCTGCCATTCCTGAGCAGCTCTGCACTGGTGGCCCTCCGATCACGCAGCTGAAGCCTCTTTAGGAGACGATCCTGGCGCTTGCTGGACTTTCTTGGACGCCCTGAAGCTTCTTAACAAGAATTGAACCTCTTTCCTTGAAGTTCTTGATGATCCTATAAATTGTTGATTTAGGTACAATCTTAGTAGCCACAATATTCTTGCCTGTGAAGCCATTTTTATGCTACGCAATGATGGCTGCGCGCGTTTCTTTGCAGGTCACCAGGATAACAATGAAAGAACAATGATTTCAAGCATCAGCCTCCTTTCAATATGTCAAGTCTGTCATTCTAACCCAATCAGCCTGACATGATGATCTCCAGCCTTGTGCTCGCCAACATTCTCACCTGAGTTAACAAGACGATTACTGAAATGATCTCAGCAGGTCCTTTAATGAAATGCAGTGGAAAGTTTTTTTCGGGATTAAGTTAATTTTAATGGCAAAGAAGGACGATGCAACTCATATGATCTCTCTTCATAACAGTCTGGAGTAGATGCAAATTGCTATTATAGAAACTTAAGCAGCAACTTTTCCAATTTCCAATATTTATGTAATTCTCAAAACTTTTGGCCACGACTGTTTCATCAAAGGATTATATTGATTTTTTTTCACATTTTGCCTGCAACATAAGAACCAATTCTTCTCCAATTCTTTCTGGGTTTTGCAAATTTCTACCAGTGATTGATTAATAGGGAACTACAGCTCCATAACTGCTCCTCTCACAATGCAAGCATTGGAACAAACATGCCGAAGAGGCCCTCTAAAAACTTAAGATCAGGTTTACTTTGGCATCTACTCTTACCATCCCAAATGCTTCCTTACAATTTATAGTGGAGGTTGATTACACTGTATCCCAGAGTGTTCCATGGGGTTTTCATCTTTGAATAATCTGCTTGTGAGTCATGATATTTGTAAACCAAAAAAAGGAAATTCTTATAAACCCTTTGAAGATCTGACCTTCAGGTACGGTTTGGAGTCAGCGCATTCTAACACTGCTGTATGAGGACGAGTTTCCAGAGGCTGTGGATCAGACTACATTTGACCATATGCCATGGCTGGAGATGAACCAGAAGGAGCAGGACTATAGCACTCGCCGCTCCCCCCGCCTCTTCTGCTCTCACCTTCCAGAGCACCTTATTCCCTGTGGCCTACAGGACAAAGGAAAGGTGGGACACACACTCTACTAAACCGTCACAACCTAAAGTTATGTGAGTTTGTATTGATGCTAGATTTCTTTTTGTTACAGATCATATATGTGAGGAGGAATCCCAAAGACATCACAGTGTCCTATTTCCACTTCTCTCACTACATGAAGTCTTTAAAGACTTCTGAGACATATAACGAGGTGATGGAGAAATTCTTCAGTGGGCAGAGTCAGTACTTTTTATATTCAAAACACATACACACACACACACACACACACACACACACACACACACACACACACACACACACACACACACACACACGGATGTATTTGCAGGTATGACTCTCTTTATAATAGAGATTGTTACTCGAGTTCATCCCACAAATACATATTGTAGTGCTTAAATATCATTTTATTTTATCTTATTAATTTAATTTCTTAGAGTTTTTAAGTTCATAAAGTAATTCTGAGGTTTGCATTAATTTGATGTACTTCTCTATAAAGAAAACATGTTCACAGGGAGGAGAACAACCTGACCAAAGGCTTATCTGCTACACTTACAGAGAAACTTTAGCCTAACTTATTGTTATCCATTTGCTGCTTTAGACTAGAGCTGTCCCTGATTACCCATGTACTAAAACCATTTTTTTGTTTCTCCACATTGTGTAATTTCATTATTAAATTCTAACTGTCTAACTGGTTCTACTCAAATCTGCTCACCCTCCAACACACAAGTTGTGGCAGAGTAATAATTTATTATCTAAATTAAATTTTCAGGTTTCTCTCCATCTCCTTTGCCAGCGTCCCACTTCCATCACAGCCACATTCCCCCCACCGCCCAACTGAGCTCAGGGAGCGAACCTTCATGCAGCCAAACAGATTTCCCCTTGCAGACCACCTCAAACGTATGCAGTTAGATCACCAGATACCTGGTGATACAAGTTATCTGCTTATTGGTATTGACTTGAATCCTGTGGCCTGAACAGAAGGTAAAAGCCCAGCTCAACATGTAATATCTGAGCATCACTCATTTGATGACCAGACATTCTATCTTAATGGTGCTGTTTTCAAAAGTGGACAGACAGGTCAGTGGTGATGTTTAAGCAAAACTACAATCATTGCCAGCGAGCCTGAGAAATTGTCTTTCCTGCACTTCCCTGCTGCTTGTGGCAAATCCCCAATACCCATTCAGACCACTGCCCACACATTTATTGTTTGGTATTGATCCTTGAAGTGCCTGGTTTCTTCACAGCACCTGCAGACTGGCCCAGGCCTCATTCAGACACGACCACTAGAATCTCCAATTTGCATAAGGAAAGAGACAGACAAAGAAGGCAAGGAAACACAAAATCAAGGAGTTGGTTTTAGGGAAATGGGCTCCTGAATCCATGTTGTAGGAACAAAGGCAACAATGCAAAAGGGGAAGGGCAGAGGAGAGAGTGGTGGGGAGACAACGAAAGTCCTCAGCCAGTCAAGATCCTTCTGTCTGCGCCCTGGGTTGCACTTTGAGAACAGTAGAGCTGATCCGAATTCGGGCAGATTTAATGTATTGTGTTTCTTTTCTGCCTAGTGGTCGGTGGCTGCTGGTTTGATCATGTTAAAGGCTGGTACAATAACAAGGACAAATACAACATCCTGTTTCTTAGTTACGAGGAGATGATCAGGGTGAGACAAAACACAGCTATTTCCTTTTATATCTTACTGATTTAAGCATTTTTGTCTGTTCACACCAATGTACAATATTATGTAAATGTAGACCTAAAAATGGATGATGTAGTCATTTCGCATAATTGCAACAATGGCAAAAACTGTGTGTAAAATTTGGCAGGTTCTGCGGAAAATTATGCTGTTTTATTTTGTGCAAAAAAACTAACATACTAAAAGAAAGAAACTAACACACACACACACACACACACACACACACACAGTTTGGATGATATTGCCAGAACCTGCAATCAAGACGAGCGAGCCAATAATGTAGCAAAGCATTGGTGCTGGTGTTTGCTTGAGGTTCCAGAGTCCTTGAAACCTTTAGAAACAAGAGAGGCTCATGAGACATTCAACCTATTTACCGAAATGGGCTTCTGCAGTTAATTTATAAGCCACAGATAACAGCGGAATAGTGGCTGATGATCTGTGACGAGGCCTGGTAAATTAGGCAGGGTGCTGCCCCTCCAGCAGTGCTGTCCTTGGTGGTGAAGTCATGCTTTGTGCAACTTTTCCTGGTCTGACGTGGAGCTGTTAGATAGTAAGGGGCACTGGCTATGAGCCCGCCTTCACACAGGTTTAAAAAATAATAATAAAGTAAGCGGCAAAAACACAAAATTTAAATTTTTTACATATTTAATTTAAGAGTTAGTACTGGATTTACTGAGTTTCATGTAAAATAGTTATTAACAGAAGAAGATGAATGTGGTTAATGAAGGCAGTGTAGTAATAAAATGAAAGACTACATGTGGTAATTAATTTAGAAACACATATATTACCACAGGCCAGTTAAAACAAATAAAGCAGGCTTGAGTCAGACACCGGTCAGGGGCGGGGCTGAACATTAGTGAACCCAGTAACAGAATATGTTTGAGAGCTTTATCACACACAGGCGTCTTAGTGAATAGGTGCAGTAGTAGCAGAGGAGAGAAGCTGTGTGTGCGTGGATGAATTGGGTAATCCCCTGTGACTGGAGAGGAGGCGCGCTGATGACATGGGGGAGACTCCACAAGCCCGGAAATAGAGCACAAGAGAAGATCTCCAACAGAGCGTGAGTATTTAGATAATGCAGAAAGTGCGTGTTCGCCGTGCCTGCTGTTTGGAGTGAGTATCTGGCGGAGAGTAAAAGCCTGAGTTTGCCTGTTAACCAATCCTGTTCGATGTTCGCGAATGTGAAGTCATCACAAACACAATCAGAAGAGCAGGTAGGGTCATTATCCAGCAGCGAGGGCAGGACAATCTGGAAGGTCCACAACCGAGAGTTGATAAACAGGCTAGTAAAGATCCAGAGGGCGAGACACAACACAGGTACAGATCGCTAGAAATGATTACTGAAGAAACGAGAGGCACACAAGTAAGATACATCGGCGAGGAGTGGAGCTTCCATCATCCTTTTAAAGCCATGAGTAGATTCATGAGTCAGATTGGTAGCAGGTGTGCTTAGGTGGAAATAAAACCTTGGATGGAATTGTGACCTTAATGTAATGGGCTGGCTCCTGACAGATGGCACTGCATGGCTTAGCATTTACACATACTATGGAAGAATTTAGGAATAATATGACATGGAATGATTCAAAGAGGGCATGGCATGACTCAGACAGGACAGGGCACAAACAAAATAAAAAATAAAAATAAAAACAGGACTGTTGTAGATTGAAATTTGGGCCCATATTTACTAAGTGCCACTTAGTACTGGCAGGTCTGCTGATGTTGTTGCCGTGGGCATAAGAAGGGCACGCATAGATGCAGAGGCGTTTGCTCATAAACATAAAGAATCTTTATTTACACAAAACAAACACGGGCTTGATAGCTTATAAAGAGAAAAAAGATGAAGAGACTTATGTAAATTGCTTACATAAAGAGACATGGAGCTGGAACTAAACAGAGACGGGACTAGAGACTGGGCTAGCGGGTTAGTTGTTAGTGTTAGTATCCAATCTGGTTATTGTATGAATGGATGTTGACCTAACCTGGGTAGTATCCAAGAGTGTTAGTGTCTAACCGGGTTAGTAACTGAACCGAGAGGGGAACGATCACACAACAGGCGAAGCACACAAGAGGCTAATCCATACTAGCGGCTAAACCTACTAGAGGCCAAAACCACTAGCAGTCAATCCCACTAGAGGCTAACCTACTGGAGGCTAAACCTAATAGGGGCTAACCCTACTAGCGGCTAAGCCTACTCGCGGCTAAGCCTACTAGCGGCTACACATAACTACACAAATAATCTAAACATACAAGGAACTGGACATGAGGCAAACGAACAGTTTCCCAGAACAAACAGCTATTTAAAGTGTGTTCTAAAGACCTACCTCGGTTCAGATGGGCGCACTCATCACCTGACCGAGGTGCATTCTGGGAAACTGAGTCTTCAAACAAAAACTACAAAACAAACTAACGGACAGAGTGCCCTCTAGTGGAGAACCCTCACAAACTGCTCCAATCACAACAGTTTCAAGCCCTTGTAATAGTGCTGTGTATGATTGTGTAGTTGTGTAGACTAAAATAATTATATATATAATTTTTTATTATAAAGATATTATAATTATTAATTTAAAGATAAATATCTATATTTAACGTTTAAAAAATAGTATATGTATATATTAACACACTGCCTGGTGGGTAAATGTATGAATCTGCACTTGATCTGTGGTGCTGTAAAAGCAAAGTGTTATTCATTATTTCTCACCCAAATCATCACTGTTACTAAAATAAAAAAATAATAAAAACTTTAAACAGCTGTCACCTGCGGAGAAAGCATATGAAATATTTGTTAAAGGACAAGTTGCATACCACATGCAAAAACAAAAAGATTCCATTTTTGTCCAAAAATATCATTTATGAGCTCCACACTGTGTCACTCAGCATTACTAAGTTGTCTCTCCTCCATGGACATCTCTGCCTGAACACCATTTCCTCAGTACATCCAACCAGTTTAGACACCTCTGGAGCTCTTCTACATTTTGTTGGAGATAGGAGTGATTTCCTATTTAAAGTATGTTGATGACTTACACTCCTACTCCTAGAATTAGAACAAAATTGCATCACTCTAAAGTTTTTTGGCCACTTAGGAGTGGTTTCCTACTCTGAGACAATAAGTATATTCAGGTCCTGGTGTGTGATGTCATTTTGTTGTCCTTTGCATGTAGCAGAACTTATGAAGTAGCTGTGGAAGCCACCAGGTTCACTTCCACAAAGAGCAAAGCAGAGCTGAATAATAACATGAATAATCAAGAAACAAAACAAACAAAGAAACTTAAACAAAGAACTCAAACTATAAACAAAAGCATGGAGCTTAACACAGGCTCACAGGTTCGTTAAGCAACACACAGGCTTAGAGCTTACACAGGAGACATGGAGCTGAAACTAGACAGAGACAAGACGAGACCAGAGACGAGACCAGAGACGAGACCAGAGACGGGGCAAGAGACGGGAGAGTTAGTAGTTAGTGGGAGTAGTAACTATTCTGGTTATTGTGGAATTGGAGGATGAACTAACCGGGTTAGTACATAATAGGGATAGTATTTAACCGGATTAGTAGCTGGACCTACAGGGGAAACGGACACACACACAAGGGTAAAGCACACAAGAGGCTAATCCATGCTAGAGGCTAAGCCCACTAGAAACTAAAGCCACTAGCGGCCAATCAGACTAGAGGCTAAACCTACTGGAGGCTAAACCTACTAGCAGCTAAGAACTAGAAGCTAAACCTACTAGCGGCTAAACACTCAAGTGGCTAAACATAGAAGAGGGAAACAGACACTGGAAACACACAGAACCGTACTTACACGAGACAAGAGACACACAACATCCCTAGGAACAGAAACATAACAAAACTAGAGCCTTGTTAAACAAATGCCAACTTAAAACAAACAAAAACTAAAACAAAACCAAACCAAAAGGAAAGCCCACTTGACATAGTTAATGCTCGACCCAGTTTCCCAGAACTACCAGCTATTTATAGAGAGTCTAATGAGCTACCTCGGTTCAGGTGAGCTCCCTCATCACCTGACCAAGGTGCCTTCTGGGAACCTGAGTCTACAAACAAAACTACAAACCAAAGTAATCGGGCACACAGTGCCCTCTAGGGGTGAGCCGTTACACAGTGGTCCGTGCACAACCTCTAGCGGGCGCGCTTTTCTCTGAATACGCTGTTCACGGGGGTGGGGCTAAGAAACACGCATCTCGGCTTATTAATCCACGCGTTTGGTTTAGTATTTAGTAGGTTTAGTATTCAGTGTACACCGTTTGTTCGGTTTGTATATCTGTTATGTTACAGCTATATTATAGCACTAAGAAAGAACTTTTATTTGAGGTAAAGTGACTGATGTGCCTAACTTTTGTTATCAGAGCCTCTGTTTGACTGAATAATCCACAACTTTTCATGAATATGTAAGACCTATTGACACCTCTCAGGTGACTCCACACACACACACACACACACACACACACACACACACACACACTCTAAGATCACATCATACAGACTAAACATCATCAGCACGTCCCTCCCCCAAACAGCGCAGCAATGAGAATTTACTTACATCTGAACTGAGTCGTTTACATAAATCACTGATCAGTAGCTCATCATATCAGTTTATTCATACAGATGTTCCTGTTTTACATGGAAATTTACAGGCTTGTTACTGAATGATTTACTCTGATAAAGAGCCGTATAAGAACAGCGGCAGCTGCCACATGCAGGATTATTTTTATAGTGTATAAAAATGCTTTTCTAAACGTGGGCTATTGTTATTTACTAAAATATTTGTTAATGTAATTTAAATGAGGTTGGGGCTCCGTGTTGTTGAGCATCGGGGAAAACAGCAAGGAGACTGACTCTGAGCATCTTCATAATTAATTGATAAATTGGTGATTTCTTTGATTTCGGCTGTAGTGATGAGTCTGATCATGTCATCTCGTCATCTCCGCAGCAGTGGATGCGTCTATAATTCACTTTCCACACAAATTACATCGTCTAAAATTTGTTGTTCGCTTTCATTATTTTACAAAATCATAAGGTTTTTTCATCATTGTGAGTGCACTTAAATAAAAATAGAGTCTTATAAAGACTTATATAGTTTTATTATACAGTTCTTGCCCATTAATCGCAAAGTCTGTTTTCTGGCTAGTGTTACACTTGATATAATCTAAAGGCTGGATACAAAGGTATACATTCATGAACTGCTTATATCCCATTTAAATACTAAATTTGTTCTGTAATTTTAGTACTGTGATTGAAAATATTAATGTTTCACTTGTATTTCATAAGGTTTTGCCAGCGGTAGTACAGCACAACGGAGGTCATTATTTATTAAAGAAAATAATTATGATCATAACAGCCTTCTGCATTTCATTCTTATATTAACGCAAAAACAGATTGACAACGACATCTGCTGACACAGTAGCACGTCCTGACAATGTTTTACTTTATGCTCATTCAGTTTAATTTATTTCAGTTAATAAATCTACTACAAATTTAAAGAACACAAAATATAATGTGACACAAAACCCTACACGCGTAGCTTTTCTATTTGCACATGATAAAATCTACAGGCTCAGTGTTAACATTTACTTTGCTTAAATTTAATACTAATATGATTAAATTAAATTTAAATTCTACATTTGTACTGTAATTGTGATTATGAATTCGTTTAAGTACAATGTTACACTTGATGAGCTGTGGCTCATTAATCCTTAGGCGAATGAACCAAGGTCTGAGGCGTCGGTCTATAGTTATAAAGCGCCACTCAGCGGCAAAAGCCAGCAAACGTACAAACACAAATGCTGCTGAAGTGAGGCGCGGCGATAAAACCATTATTCTGGTTGACTACCTACTTTATCTAGTTGTACCAGTATTTCAGCCGTCTCATAATTAGGCAGAAGGAAGTTAATAAGCTTGCAGTGTCCTTCACACATTCTTTAACTTTATTAAGCTGGTGTCACTCATCTGGCTTTACTGAGACTAACACCATGAATCATGTTGCTCAGAGAAAGCATATATAGAGAAAATATCATAATCAACTCATTCAATTAACCCCTGACAGTAGAACAAATAAAGCATGGTTCTTAAATAATAATAAAAAGAGAATTAACAGAAAATAACAAACTGGAGAATGCACAACAAAATTGGAACAAAACGAGAAGGATGTATCTGGAACTAAATTGTATAACCAATTCAAGTCAAGTCACACCAGAAGTCCCCAAACTACCATAAATGTCCTCATAGCACATAAAGCTGTATAATTTTCTCATTCAGTAACAGTTTCGTCACCATGTACAGTTATTGAGGGAGCAGCAGACAGTTTTAATGGGAACAATAATCTCCTATGATCCTCACAGCAATTTTCCCCAGAAGATTACGGAACTCATACCAGTCTGTTGCCCTTAAAAGTTACTGCATCTGCATCATACTGTGTGAGACTGGAAGTTCAGTAGAACAGGAGACGTGTTTAAGTTCATATGGAGTCCAGGTGGTTATTGGAGGCTCAGGTAGACTGTAGGAAACTCCAGTCCTGAACTATCGAGAGACTGCAGTCACGAGTCCTCAGAGAACAGCTGACTGCATCAGCCGAGGACAGAAGCGTCTTCATGGTGAAGTGGAACCGTCCCCAGTCACCACACGCGTCCCAGACAGACCACACGGGGCTCCATGTGACCAGATCTCCAACCAGGAGAGGGACACCAGGACGAGTCAGACAGGACCAGAGGACAGAGGGGGTCTGGATCATTGGCAGCTCAGGAGAGACACGTGTAGTGAGACAGAGGGAGACAGAGAGAGAGAGAGAGAGAGAGATGGCAGTTCGGTCTGGTCACAGTCACACAATGTATGTACAGTAGGTTTTGTATGCATTGTAGGTGAATGTATGTTTAGTGCAGAGTGCAAGCAGGGACTCCGGCAGGACTAACTATGACATCATCACTAAAAGGGAGGAGCCAGAAGGAAACACAGACATGAGGGGGAACTGAGATGTAAAGCAACCAACCACCTCACCGTCAACAAACCTGAGTGAACAATGAGAGTGGGGAGGACAGCATCTAAACATACCAGTTCACCAGATACTCTACGTCCATGAGTCCCCCAGATCTGCTCCTTTACCTAAGGCTCATCTATTTACACACATGCTGCGCTAAATAAACAGGTTTTTAGTCTAGACTTCAACACTGAGACTGTGTCTGAGTCCCGAACATTAATAGGAAGACTATTCCATAACTTTGGGGCTTTGTAAGAAAAAGCTCCGCCCCCTGCTGTAGTTTTAATAATACGTGGTACTGACAGGCAGCCTGAAATAAAAATCTCGGGTTGTCTTTATTATTTTCTATAAGAGTGGAGAGATACGTTGATCCAGCATCACTGAGAGCTTTTCTATAGTTCAGGATGCTTCTCCTTCCAAGCTATTTTGAATACTAACAATTTAGTTTGACCCCATTTACGTTCTAATTTTCGTGTGGTCTGTTTTAAAGCACGTGTGGTCATTATACCAAGGAGCGAGTTTCTTATCTCTAATCATTTTCCTTTTAACTGGAGCTACATTATCTAAGCTATAACGAAGTGCTGACTCTAGATATTCATTCGCCTGTTCGAGTTCTGTGAAGTCAGATGGCGATCCAATCAAAGTTGATAATTCTGGAAGATTATTGATGAAGCTCTGTGCGGTATTTGATGTAAATGTACGTTTAAG
The DNA here is from genome assembly GCA_011419295.1 of Clarias macrocephalus. Lineage (NCBI taxonomy): Eukaryota > Metazoa > Chordata > Actinopteri > Siluriformes > Clariidae > Clarias > Clarias macrocephalus. The sequence continues at coordinate 3,001 of JAAGKR010004881.1, read as the reverse complement.
GCGGTAGCGCGGTGCTGTGCATACATTATTACTATGACACGCTTTAATCG
>JAAGKR010004880.1:0-56331 GCA_011419295.1 Clarias macrocephalus | reverse complement strand
TTAACAGGTCACACCTCTTTCACTTTAAGTGACTCACAGGCTACACCTTCTTCACTGTGACTGACAAATAGGCCACTCCTCCTTCATTTCCCTAGATACACACAGGCCACACCTTCTCATTGTGATTGATAAACACACAAGCCCTGCTTCCTTTACTGTCTCTAATAGACAGGCCACACCTTCTTTATTTGATTGACAGACACTGCGCCTTACTGTCCTACTTAGATGTCTCGTGGTCATATAACAAGTATTAGAGTATAATGTACTAGATGAAGGTATTTCCCTTGTTTCATGACAGTAAATGCACATTTCTGTTCACCTTTTGTGTTCCTCCTTTTTCTCTCTGCTCTTTTCTCTCTCTGACGATTTTATACCTGTCCTGTATCATCAGCTTGCTGAAAGGTCACCACCATAAACAATGTCACTTTTTACAGTCAGCGAGAGCGAGGCGGTTTGCGTGGCCTTCACCATTTACGAATCTCAAAAGGCAGTTTAGCAACGGGAAGGATAAAAAGGAAAATGCAACAGTCAGTGCTGCAAACACTCGTGCAGAAAACTTTTCATGCCTTTTATATCAGACCAAAGAAGAACACTTTTAACCAGACATGATCTTCGTGTCTGACATCGGATCTGTTTGACTACAGCGCCGCACTTCTTCACAGTGTAACTAAAAGGACAGCCATCTTGGATAAATCTTTTTCTTTTCTTTTTTATTAATATCAATATAATAATGTTCAACATCCTTAAGTTGGTAATGAAAAACCGTAAATATTTGTTAACTACTCTTAACATTTTGCAGAAACTAAACTCAAAAAGGCAGCGCGGTGACTTATTGTTTATCACTGCCGATTTGCACCTCCAGGGTCCGGGTTCGATTCCCGCCTCAAGATCTGTGTGCGTGGAGTTTGCACGTTCTCCCCGTGCTTGATGGGTTTCCTCCAGATATTCCGGTTTCCTCCCACAGTCCAAAGACATGAAGAATTGCCCATAGTATGTGAATGAGCATGTGAGCATGTGAGTGTGGGTATGTGATAGACACCCCGGACACCCCTGTCCGGGCTGTACCCCACCTTAGTCTGCTGGGATAAAGTGGTTTAGACGGTGAGTGAGAAGTAAATTTAAAGATTTGTCGATTTCATGAAAACACTACATTTTAGTTTCACTAGTGTTGCAGCACTTAACCACATCTCTGGGGCTGATCAAGTAAGTTTGGGGGGAAAAAAGGGACATTTTTCCTATAAGATGCATTAGTGATATAACAGAGTTGGAGTTTTCTGGCCATATTTGTTCCCAGATACAAACTGTATACAACTCTTTTTAGAACCAGAGCGAGAGGGAGCGAGCGAGAACCCTGCAGAATCTCCTTAGGCTCCCTTAGATGAGTTTCATTCCATTGAGCATCCAGTAAGCTGTTCCACATTTATGATAATTAAGATGATTCATATTAACATCGCTTATTTAGCTGACGATGAGGTGGTTATTAATATGCTGATCGTATGCTAATCGTATTCACACTCTGGCGTATTCGCTTTGCGTGCATTTCGATGAGCTCCCGTTCAATATTATGACATAACCTTAAACTTGAGCGAGCATACCAATCAGAGCGTCGCAGCAACACCCGGATCATCGGTTTCACTTCGGCAGCGGGAGCAGATTCGGAATACAATGTTTTGAGACCAGCGCTTTCCCTTAACGTGTGCGATGTCGATGTGCGGTAGTAAACTCAGAGCTAATTCAGGGGAGGCTGTGTGGGTTTGTCTGTGTGTCTGTTTTTAACTGGAACATTAAAAATTCCTGCAGAGGGCCAAATGGCAGTTTGCTGCAACAGCAGAAGCTTTAAAAAAGCAGTGCAAGTTGGATACAAGCAACTACCAGATTTTTTTTGTCTTCACTTTTATTAACATTGTGTGATGCATTTATACTTCATGTTACCCCGCACATTATAAGTGCTATACACAGTAATTCCTTGCCCTTTGGTGGAAAACATAAAGGTACAGCTTGACCTCTGAGTCTCTGAGTCTCCTAATGAAGACCCACTGGGTTCAGTACTAGTCGTTTAAAAGTTTCTCAGATCACTTGCTCACTGTTGTTTCAGAACCTGCTGCTTTTGAACCCAAACGAGCGTTTCCTGACGGAGCAGAGTCTGAACCACCACGTATTTCAGAGCCAACGCCAGCCTGAACGACCCGGCCCCCCGACCCCTACACCCATCCGCTCCTCTAAGAGAAAACCCCACCACGATAACACCCCTCTCAGCAGGTCAGGAGGAATAAGCTCACTCTGTCTTACATGTCATGTATAAGAGAACATTTGCTGCTGTTTATGTAGAATAAAGTCTTTCACTCTAATTATCCCTAATCAATGAAGTAATGATGAAATCATTTTGGGCAGTTATCATGCTTTCTCATGGTAGCATATCCTCTGCTTCTTCTCTGTTTAAGGAGTCATGGTAGTAAGAGCTCAGGACACCATCGTTCCAACAGCCGGGACTGTTCTAGCCTACCCCGTCATAATCAGGCTGAGCTGCACCCACAGAGCGCCGAATCATTCTTGAACGGTGCCGTACCTGCGTCCAGCAGCTTGAGCCCGACACTGCACGCCAAATCTTTCCATTCCCCTCAACCCCTCAACCGCTCAGCATCTTGCGGCAAAGACCTGGCCTCGCTCAGCCCCAAAAAGGCGCGAGGCAAAGTATCCGACCTGGACTTCGACTTGCCCAAGGCGTCTGATGGCCCCGGTGCCAAATACCTCAAATCCAATCCCTCGCGGACCCACAACCGCCACTCGTTTGTGGAGGGCAAGAATAATACACTGCAGGGAGAGCGGGAGAAGCATGTACGCCACGGTGAGCCAATGCCTTTGAATTCGAGCACTAAAAGCTCTTCGTCTTTTATGAGTTTGTCCAAGAGCCATGGCGCACTGACTGACGCCAAGTCCATCAGTAACTTGAGCGATCCACGCCTTCTCCAAGACGATGCACCCGTGCCCTCACGATATTTCCCTTCCAGCTGCCTAGACCTAAATGCCAACCTAAACCTGGGGGCACCCGGTAGCCCCGCTTTGCGTCACAGTCCTGGAGGGCGTGCCAAGTCCGAGCGTCAAACCGGCATGGTGGACTCGACACTTCGCCGCTCATCAACACGCCACAAGGGCCAACAGGACGAGACCAAAGCTACAGAAACTCTGGATCCTGGAGGAGGAACTCGTGACTTCCCGTATGGCCTGGGCTACACTAGCCCATTCTCATCACAACAGCGCCCCCACAGGCATTCCATGTATGTGCGACGGGAGCGTAGTCGACCACACGGAGTGGATGTAGGCCTGGCCCTTGGGCAGAGTGCTCCCACTCGCGCCAGCAGCCTCCAGATGCTCTCACCACAGCTGCAGCACCGCACGCTACCCAGGCACGTGGGCAGCTCCAGCAGCCGTGATGATACCCCTGATGACCTCAGGGTCAGTCTAATTGTATATCGTTTTCAATTTGATATTCCTCATGCATGTGTGCAAATCTTGCTAATAAGTGTGGGCATGCTGGTTCCTGCTAATTAGGCTAATTATTTCTAATTTGTTTTCGAATTCTCAATGCACCTCATTTACCACTGGAGTCCTGCTTGTGATTCTTTACGCAAACATTTCACTTAATATCCAATCAGGACAATCCGCTCTCGTGGTGTGTTGCAGGCAGCCATGTATCACGAGCAACATCCAGAGGACGGAGCATCGTCCAAAGAGAACCGCATGGTCTACAGTGACTCGATGCCACGTCGAGTCGGCAGCTTCTACAGAGGTCAGTGTGAGCTCACACACGATCATTCACGTATCGTTTTCTTTAACTTTGCATTTTGAAATGATTTATTGCGTGGGATTCGCTTGTAGTGCCATCTCCTAGACCAGATAACACTTTCCATGAGGGCAGCGGGCAGAATATGAGCTCAGGGGTGAACATGGAGAGCAGCAGCCACACCAAACGTCAACCCACTTATGACCCCTGGTGAGCTTCAACGCACTGCATTACTTGGCTTTTTTAACGCACACATTAGCAATGTTTTTTGCTGGTCTATGCAGATTATATAAAGCATTCAACTTTGAAGCATTCGGCTCTTTGTTGTGCTCTACCTCATGATACACAGAGTCACGTTATCGGATTAGTAACATCTTCGGGTTGGGTGCTGTTTTTTTTTTTTTTTTTACGATCAGGACGGGGCCCGAGGCACTCGATTTGGGTGCTCCAGAACCAGTCAAAGAGAAGGAGAAGCAAGGCTTTTTCAGAGCAATAAAGAAGAAAAAGAAAAAATCTCAAGCGGTCAGTGTCGACTCCTAGCATGTCCTTGTGTTGCGTGTTGCACATTGACATTTTTCATATGGCTGTATATGTATTTTCCATCTGTCCATTCCCATACGTGAGTTTGTGTGTGTACACTGGTGTTTTCTGTCCCACTGTCAGTCTTGTGCCTCTTGTATTCCAGGTGGATGTTGGAGAAGCCAGAGGTCCTGTGATCAAGAAATCTCTTTTTCCTCTGTCTAACTCAAAGCCTAGCTTTAAACATAACTCCTCAGAGAGAGTACTCCCTCTAGTGGCCACGCCCATGGTACAAAAGTCCATTAATATGCTGAACACAACTAACCACTAACCTTGCATGCTTGATTAACACTATTAATCCACATTTGTCCAGTAATGATTATAGCTGTTTATGTCTATTCACTTGATCCATGAGGTCTCCGTCTTACTGTTTATAGTTCTAATCAATGTTGGTGTGAAGTTAGTTCCTGTTATAACTCTTACCAGATTCGTACTGACTCTCTCCGTATAGACTCTCTCCGTATAAACTCCAGAGTCGATGTTAAAACATGTTTCCTGAAATGTAAATAATGCTGTTAGTCTTAGATTGTGTAATACACGGGTTGTTACTATGGCAATGAGAGCATAACATTAAAACGAGCACATTAGGAAAAAAAACCCTGTTATTTGAAATACAGCTGGAACTGCTGTCAGACCTGCTGTTAGAGAAAATGACTCACCTTCCGACCAATCGGAATGGAGAACCCGGCAGTTCTGCGGCATTGCAATTCGTACAGTATTGCACAATAAAGTATGAAAGAGTTATAAAGCATATTATGCAACGGTTAGTTCTGACCGATATGTACGTCACAGGTGTGATAGCATGGGTGAAAGTAGGTCTGTACGGTCCGAGGAGGCTGTACCGAGGAGAGAGCAGCTGCCTGCCAAAACCCACATTCAAAACCAGTCACAGAAGCACTTTCAGCACGGAAAAACTGAATTTTTACGCTTTTACGTCAAACTGAATTACCTCTTAAACGTCCATGTTGTTCTGTTCGTAGCTAACATCAGCTACAAAGCTAACTAGCAATTAACTTCTAACAAGACCGAATCCCAAATCCATCTCTAACCTCTGATCAAGGGCACTACTTGGTGTATGGAACAAGGGATTATACACACTATATAGTGCCATTTAAAGCTAGTTGGGATTTAAGCCCAGAACCTAGAAGGTAACATAGCTGATGGAAGAAGTGGAGGTATAAAGTATTTCACATCAGTTTCTCAGGACTGTCCACCACCTCCATGGTTTATTCCCCTCACCTACTCAGTACCGGTAAGAATTTAAAACTGTGTTAATTAGACTAACTGTCAGTCGCCAGCTCTGCCAGTCGCGGTGGTTAGTTAGTTCCACAAGTCGCAGAAGAATATGTGTTGGTGGAGCTAAATTATTAATTAAATAAACAAACAAACAAATCCTAATCATGGTGTTTGCAGAACTGGTGTAGAAATGCGACATCACACTCAAGGTTGTGCTGTTGTACTGGATATCAGCACGGCTGAGATATCTGCAGTACTTTGGAACGCACCCTCATGCTTGCGTACTGTATACACCCTCAGCCATGCTGATATTCAGCGCAGCAGCACTCCCTCTCGTGTGATATGGCTTACATATGTTTTCCATATACAGTATCGTGTAGGTTATAACAGTGTGCCGTTCTGGCTGATTGCATTTTTTACATCATATAAATACGACCGAAAATCGAAAAAAGTGCTTTTCTCCGAGAAAGGTTTCTGTGCACTAACAGACCTCATAGATCTGGTGCTTTATGGGGACACGTGGTGATGATGATGGTGATGATGATGATGATGATGATATATAAAGAGTGTCTTTAAATCTACATTGTGGACCAGTTTGCTTTGCATTTCTCCAGCGCGAAAGAGTTCCTCAGGAGAGAGGGATCGAAATGATTAAAAGATATTGTTACTTTACTTACTTTACTTCAGCATGAAGGTCTGTCAGGATTCTTTAAATAGCGAATGGTTTCACGAGAAGGGCGATATATGCAGAGATGATAAATGATCTGATGCATGAAATATATAGATCACTTCGGAGTTGGAAAATGTTACTGAGTAGAGATGCTTCTGTTCCAGTACTGGTGTCAGATATTGATTTGATGCCATGCCTATTTATATGTCGTCCTTCTCATTAAAAAAAAAAAAAAAAAAAAAAAAGATCCAGTGCCAACATCAGTCACTGTGCATTAGTATGTCAGATATTCACACTCATGGCCTGTTTCTTAGTTCCACAGAGACACTGAATTATTTCATAACCCCTGCACCTAACACACCACTGTACCAGCATTACTGCTGTGCTGAGAATGATCCAGAAGCCAAATAATATCTGATCAGTTGTGGTCCTGTTGTGTTACCATTGCTGGACAGCATAGTACGTATATAGAACTGATAAATCTCCGAGACACTCACTAGACCAGCCGACAGACAGCGTGTCCTCTCTCCTGGTGGCATCTCAGCAGACGTGGCTCTGGCCCAAGGTTCAACCATTTTAGCAATTATGACACTTTTCCCTTATTGTTCAGGTCCTGAACGAGGGACCGGATCAGGTGGTGGTACAGAAATCGTCACGAGGCTTTGGGCAGCAGAGCAGCACAAGGCACCGGACACGCAGCAGAGACCGGGAGAGGAGTCGAGATCGGGAACAGGAGCAGGACAGAGACGAGTGGCCGGCCGAGAGGCTGACCGAATCCCACTCTCAGGTACGTCAAACGAGAAAGAGACAGAGAGAGAGAGAGAGAGAAAGAGACAGAGAGAGGTTGCTTACCTATGATTCAAAACCCTACCACCTTTCTGGAGGTTGGATTGGCAGTGTTTGTGCGATCCATTCTGGAGAACGTTCTTTACCCTGGTGGGATTAGATTTGCATCAATGACCGATTGCCATATTGGGAAATCTGATCCTAATGTATATAGTTGCGTTATTGTCTGGAGATTTCAAGTTTATATTGCAAATACCTTGAGTAAAGAGCTGTCATGTAACAGGCAAAATAGGCTTTTGGTTGGAATCAGCTAAATTAGAAAGAAAACTGGATAAAAATCCCAAGTTTATGCAAGTGCAGTCAACTGGTAGACACGGACAGTTAGGTATTCTTCCTGTTCCATGTTTCTCAATGCCTAATTTATATATTAAAGCAGCTTGGGAGTCCATCGTGATTAATGTACACCCATTCATCAAAGAGCCATCCATTCATCACTCTATCTAGCCATCAATCCATGGACCCTGCTATCCATACTGTAGATGAATTGATATCCATCAATCCAACCACCCAATCTATTGCCTCACAAATGAATCCATCTATCCACCCATTCTCTTATCCATCTATAAGTTCGTTCACCTGGAGCGCCACCCTTACATCCATCCATCCATTCATTTATATCCATCAATCTATCCACCCATCTATTAACCAATCCTTCCATCTATCTATCCACTCATCAGTCCTTCCAACCATCTACTGCTCCATCCATCCTTGATTTATTCAGCCATCGTTTAATTCGTCGACTTGGATCTTTAGCCATGAATCCATCCATCTATAGTATCTATCCATCTATCCAACCATCAATCAATTTACATTTGCTAATTCATCCCACCCATCTATTACCACATCCAGCCACCTATCCACAGTAATAACCTATCCGTCCATCCATCAATCCCACCGTCCACCATCGTCCCATACATGCATCATTCTATGTATCATCCAAACGTTTATCCTTTCAGATTTATCAATCCATTCATCCATGTATTACCCCATTAATTTATTCATCCATCCATCAATCTATCCATCTATCCACCCTTTCATTCATTCCACCCAGAGCTCATTTATATTCAGCAATCTGTTAATCCATCCACCCCTCTATTAATGAATCCATCCACCCATCTGGTGTCATGTTCATCCAGTTATTTAGCCATACATGAATTTCTTCATTTTTTCAAGGCTCCATTCATCCATTTATATGTCAATCTATCAACCAACCAACCAACCAACCTATCAACCAACCAATCTATCTATCTATCTATCTATATTTTTTACAAAATTTGCTAACTCTGCCTTGCTCACTTCTTTAGAACCAACCTCTCAGGTCTCTTCGCAAGCTTCTTCATCTCCCTGCCTCCTCCTCCTCCAGCAAACCAAATACACCAGACATGCGTTTCCCCCACGGCAACTCCAAAGGAGGAAGCTTTGTGGAGTCACGGAGCCACGTCGGAGGAGGAGGAACTGGAGGATCGACCCAGGCCATGTCCCGCCAGGCCGCGTATCCTCACGCCGGTCAGCTGGAATCCACATGGCACTCGGCGGCTCTGGGAAGAGCGGAGGGAAACCCATACCCGGAGCAGCTGGCATCCAAAGCAGGCCAGAACGGGCACGGCTTCGTCCGCACGTCACGCTCACGCATGCCAAACCTCAACGACCTGAAAGAGACTGCACTTTAAAATGAGCCTGTTTCTCGAATACAGTGCCACCTGGAGGCCTGGAGGGCTAGAGAGGTCAAACACTGGAGGACATTGGTGTTTTCATGAACGATAAGGGTAGGCCTAGACATGTCTTAATCTTTTTTTTATCTTCCATATTTAATAGAATTTGTAATATTATTTATGTACTTATTGTATTTTTTGTTATTGGAGAATTATGAATATGAAATGAACATATTATATAAATATATATATCTATATCTTGTTAAGTATAAGATGTATTATAATAATAATTCTAGTTATATTATTCTGCATATAATAATTCTTATATTTGGTTAAGAATGTCAAATGTTTGTGTATGAAATCTAAGTTTATAAAGAGGTAAGAATATTGTTACAATGCACATCACAACTTTCTGTTACATTTATTTCTAATCTTGATTCCGTGGAGTTGACACAAGAGACGAGAGTCAGACGAGAGTCAGACGCTCTCAGACGCTAATCTATGATGATCTGTTGAAATGCAACAACTAATACTTATCGAAGAGCTGTAGGGCCAACACACCACACACACACACACACACACACACACACACACACACACACACACACACACACACACACACACACCAAGTCCATCATACAGTGCTATAGCATCATCTGCTGGCCATAGTTATTCACTACATACAATAACAGATATAGTTTGCATACACACACACACACACACACACACACACACACACACACAAACAAAAAATAATAACACTAATACTAATATTTTTTATTTAAATACAGAAAGCAAAATTGCTGCAGATGTGCAGCATGTTCTCATGTGTAAAAGCCAGATGCCATTTGTATATTCTCAGGTTTAGTGTTAAATAAACACTGTAAATATAATTTTATTGCAATATTTTAAGACCAACACGGGGAAAAATGTTTTTAAATTTCAGTTTAGAAATAAAATCTTAATATATAAATGTGTGACGGGAACATAGAAATAATAAAACTGCAATATGCTTAAACAAAAACAACTAAATAATAATAATAATGATAATAATAAAAACACCACCACATCATCATAAATATATATATATATATATATATATATATATATATATATATATATATATTTCTTGGGATGGGGTGCCAATATTTAACCCGGTATAGAGTAGATTTTGCTATTGGTCGTAGGATATTAGAGGGGAAACGTGTTTCACGGGGTGGACAAATCATAGCTTTATTAGAGAGTACAGATTCTTGAAAGCTTGTTATTGAAATTAACGAAATTGAACACAAACTCAGTTATTTCCATCAGAGCCTTAAAACGTGATACAAAATGCATTAGACGAAAAGGAGTCTGTAGTCATAATCCTTATCTTGTACGATGTAGCATATCGTGTTTGTGTCTTTAGCATTTTGTGTGCGCCAAAGAGACCTGGCTGGAGTTTTGAGTTCGGCTGTGTACAGTACGTGTTTAAACATCATAGCAATAGAGTTTTATAACAGGTTTTGTTTGTTCGTTTGTTTGTTTGTTTTTACTGTATTGTTGTTGTAGATGTATTTCATCAGTCTTTCATCACTGCCAATCTGCGATGTTCTTAAAAGTTCGGACGCCAAATGCTAATCTGTTTAAACCAGTTCATACCAGTCATGGGATTCAGGAATTGGTAGCCAGTAGTAGAACTTTATGATCCATGGGAAATTTTTTTCATAAAAGCCAAAATGCTTTTCATAAAAGCAGCATATTCGAGAGCGAACCTACTTGTCTATCATGCAATTACAACCTGAAAAAACAAACATGAAAGGCTATTGATTTGTCCACCTCTCGTCTCATCTCCTTAAAGGGTCGGTTTGTAACATTCGGCGCCCTCTGCTGGCTGTATATTGAACATTCACAAGCCTTCCCTTTCCCTTACATTTCTCTTCAATGGTATTTTAGGGAAAACAAGATCTGAGATCTATGACACTCTCCTGGCCGTGCGCGGAGCTAATTTCAGTGCTGGGAAAAAATAATAACATTTTTCCGATGCAGCATGGCGGTGTAGTGGTTAGCACTGTCGCCTTGCACCTCCAGGTTCCGGTTTCACATTTTGCCTGGGGGTCTGTGTGCATGCAGTTTGCATGTTCTCCCTGTGCTCGGTGGGTTTCCTCCAGGTACTCCGGTTTCCTCCCGCAGACATGCAGGTTAGGCTAATTTGCGTTTCCATAGAGTACGTAATGTGCGCCTCGTGCCCCTAAGCCTCCTGGGATATGCCCGCATGCCCCCTCGCGGAGGCGATGAGTGAGTGAGTCAGTATTTTTCTAAACTATACGGGTTGGAAATGACGTGTCTAGGAACATTCCTCAATGTTACAAACCGCCCCTTTAAATGAGGCCCGGTTAGCTGATTTCGAAATTAGAAGGAAGAAGTTCTATCTAACTATCTTCGATGACATTAATGACATTAACACCAGCATCGTATGACGTATATATCAGGAATGAGAGACCCCGTGAAACGAACAACCTCCCGCTGACACACTTTACACCGCTGAGAGTCTATAGCCTTAACTTCAAAAAATAAATGAATATAAATAAATAAACAAACAACAATACACAGTGTACTCTACGCAATGTCACTGAACGACTGGGTTCCTGAACAGTGCACTTTAAATAAACACATGCGACATGTTCCTCAGACGACAAAGCTTCTGTCTCTTGGCGCGGTGTGTGGTGAGTATTTTCACACGCAGTGTACAGTAATAACCAAAACGTGTAACTGGGTATAAACAGCCTATCATAGGAGTCTTTTGTATATCGTATTTGTGATATATGCAGTAAATATTTATATATTCCAGGTACTGCAGCTTAACAGTGGAACTCTTTCTCGGTTGGACGTGTGTATCCTGGGACGGGAAAAAAAAAACAGAGGGGTTTCACGGTAGACACTGGACACACGAGATTCAATACTATTGTGTGACTATTTGTTTGGTTATACAGTATTTAGATCAGCAATTCAGAACGATCGAAATTAGCAAACAAGCATTCGGTCTAATAGGAAACACGGTAGCATAGATCGTTAATGTTTCATCTTCAGCAACGAGTATTCCTTTTTTTTTTCTTCTTTTTTTGTTTCCTTCTTCTTCTTTTTTTTAATGGGTAAATGCCGTTACTAGGGAGATGTTCGGTTCTCAAACTGTTTTCCTGTTTACACCTGTTATGGACAGTAATCTCTCAATAAACCTTGTGGACTCTATTTTGATTTCACTAAAAGGAAATTGTGTGTTTTTTTTCCTCTCCATCTCGCAGCATGGGTAATCACATACAACATCCTCGTCCTCATCTCTCTCGCGCTCTCTCATTGTTATTGCAAATGATGAAAATTAAAGCCCGGTGACATTCATTGTGATGTAGCATGTGAGGTGTGCAGGCTAAATTTACGCAGCGCATCATTTTAATAATCCTGTTGGGATGCGTGTTCGAGGCATCTAATGAGGCAAGTATTCACAGATGAATTCGGATTTTCAATTTAACTTGTAATGTAACATTCGCCTATCAGGTCAATACAATTTAAGGTGTTATCTCTAGAGTAGTAAATAGATCACATGGAGCAGGTTAAAAAAATCGCCCTGTTGGTATAGTGGTTACACTGCGGCCTTGCACCTCCAGGGTCAAGGGTTCGATTCCCACCTCAGGTGTGTGTGTGTGGTGTTTATATGTTCCATCCTGTGCTTGGTGGGTTTCCGTCCACAGTACAAAGACATGCTGATTTGGTTTATTGGTTTTCCCCCATTTGGCCGTAGTATGTACTGTACTGTACTGTATGTGCCATGTGATGTATTGGCACCCCATCCAGGGTTTCCCCCACCTTGGGCCCTGAAACCCTGCACAGGATATGAAAATATTTCTGTAAATCTTTGAAATTTCTGAAACTCAGTTTTGCTGGAATTCTCTGAATGCAGAAACTGGAAACGGCTCAGCGAAAATACCCCTTGTTTACCTGACTCAAGTTCTTAACATTGTGATGCATTTCCCACCCATTTTGAGGCTTTAACAACCACCATTCCTGACGAATCGTCCAAGCAGGAAAACTCCAGGTTTTTCAGTAGCAGTCAATGTCCTGTGTGCATGTATAAAGACTTTTGCTCACAATGTCTTGCTCAGTGTTTAATGATATACAGTAAAAGTTAAAACACAACTAACAGCTGATGGTGGGCGGCACGGTGGTGTAGTGGTTAGCACCGTCGCCTTGCACCGCCAGGGTCCAGGTTCGATCCCTGGCCAGGCTCGTTTCCTGTCTCTGTGTGCATGGAGTTTGCATGTTCTCCCCTTGCTTGGTGGGTTTCTCCGGTTTCCTCCCACAGTCCAAAGACATGTAGGTCAGGCTAATTGGCGTTCGCAAAATTGCCCGTAGTGTGTAAATGAGTGAGTGTATGTGTGTGTGTCTGTGCCCTGCGATGGATTGGCACCCTGTCCAGGATGTACCCTGCCATGTGCCCTCTGTCTCCTGGGATAGGCTCCAGGCCCCCCGTGACCCTGAATACAGGATTAAGCGGTATAGATGATGAGATGAGTAACAGCTGATGAAGGCTACGTTAGCCATTAGTGGTTAGCCACCAATTAATACCGACCTTTAACTCTTTAACTCTGCCCCTGGAAGTGCATTTTCCTATCCAATCAGGATGCAGCGACTGGAAACAGACTGAAGTTCAGGACACTTATTTCACGGCTTTTCCGACCTCCATTTCTGATAAACAATATAAACAGGAAGGAGTTTTTCAGTTCAGTAGCAACCGATTCTAAACCGATGTATTGTGTTGACATTTAAAGGATTTTGTTCACAGCGTGCCTAGAATAATAATAATAAAATAAAAAATAATAATAATTACAAATAATTTAAAAAATACTGTAGTAACACTTACAGCTTCAGGATTTGAGGTTGAGTCACGGACAGTTGGAACAGATTCACACTTAATGAATATTTAATATTTGAGCTTTAATATTCCTGCAAAATTAGATCATTTAGAAAGTGTTCTGATGTGAAAAGTCAATTTAACATACGTATCTGTCCTATTTTTATTGTTTGTTTATTTATTTATTTATTTATTTATTTATTTATATTTTTTTTATTGAGGGGTTCAAATAAAATGTTGAGCCCCGAGCTGGAGGAAGGTCTTGACCCCTTTTTCCCTCGAGGAATATAATCAATGTCACAAATAGTAGATAAATAAAGAAAAAACATGAGTAAAGCAATTTTTTTATGAAGAATGAAAGAGAAGGGATGTGTTTTGCATGTACACACACTAGAGACCCAAAAGACTTAAATGATCATAACACACACACACAGACACACACAGACAGAAGCAGAGGACATTTCTTTCATTGCTTTTAAATGTAAAAATGATGCAGCATAAAAGCAGATGACTTAAGGCACATGCAAATTACTATTATAGAACATATAAGACTATAAAAAATATATACTATAGAAGAAAAAGCCCATGTTCTGTACGGTGGCGCAGTCATTCAAAAAGCACATGAAGTGAAAATTTTTTATTATTTTTTTTGCTATATCCTTGTTATGAACATTTTTTCTGTGACACTTAGGCTTGACCTGAAATTGCCAAACCAGCCCTAAGATCATCTTTTCAACTGTTAGTGCCCTCTGCTGCCTGTTTAGAGGAACTGCAGTTGTTGTAGTGAAAATATGACACGCTTCTAACCCCAATTACATATTGCCTGTCTGTTTATTTTCCTTTTGTTTTGTTCTAAGGGGAATGTCTGGGGAAGTAGGTGGAGATCTGCTTCAGCTGGAGGTGGCGTCACTTCCAGGCTAAAAAAAAAGAAATAAAAATGAAAAGAACTTCTGTTCAAGATATCAACATTTCCCTGCTGGTGAAGCGTTATGGATTTCCTCCCATCACGCGAAACAAATTTGCTTTGAATCTTATTCATTCTGCAGGAAACGTATTTCATCATTTGGCACTTGTCAAAATGCATCATATCCAAAATGGCTGACTTCCTGTTTGGCACAACGATTGGTTATTGTGATTGTGAAAATACACAAACAGTCTTACCAAAACACATGCAACTACTGTACCAAATTTAGTTTATGAAGATTAAACTGGATGTACATTTCCGCAGCTCCTAACAAGTGGTACTGCTCAGAATTGGTGGAACAACTTGAAATATTGGGCGCGAGCTCCATGTGGATTAACATTCTAGCATGTGATCTAGCAAATGTGTTTATGGACGACCTTCCCTAACTTCCTCCCTAACCTTTAACTTTTCCACACACATCATATTCAAGCTCATCCTTGACATTTGAAGCTTTGTCTATATTATACAAAGGGAGGTTTTATTTATAAGTCACTCTGGATAAGAGCATCTGCCAAATGCCTAAATGTAAATGTAAATGTAGATCTTCTTGAGTTCCCAGACCAGGAATCCAAGCTTTTTTCCAGAACCTGGTGCTTATTGTTTCTGATGTTTGCACCGATGTTTGCAAGTTTTCAAGCAACAAATTCACCTTAAAATGGCTTTAAGAGAAAAAAAAAAAAGGCAAATAAACAGCCCTTTTCTGCTTGGACCCAAAAATCAAGAACATCTCAGCTATAAGTCATGCTTGAAGTAAACTGACTAACTAACCCTAGATGACATGGTTCTGGTCATGTGGCCCAAGAGGGTTATGTTACACCTTACAAAACATCAGATACAACCAAAACAAAATAACAATTAATAGCTTGCATTTCATTAAAACATAAGAATAACCACTTTTACTTTTTAACTGCAAAAAAAAAAAAAAGTTTAAAAGATTAAATGGATTATTATGTAGGATCACTAACTCCTCCCCAAACAATCAACACAATGAGGATATGAAGCACCTGTGCAGAGACTTGAAAAGACAAACAGGTGAGGCTTTTTTTTGTTTTTGTTTTTTTGACAGAACTTTTCAGAAGCATTGTGGTGAAAAGTCTTTTGCAGCTTTTATGATGAAACCCAGGTACAGTGGAGCAGACTTGAAGAAGCAGAAGCGCGGGAGCAGAAAATCCCGGAAATCCACCCAGGCTTATTCCACCTACATTTACAAGCTTAAGAAGGTGTGTTGAGTTTAAAGCTGCCCCAATTTGACATGATTCCTGTTATTGGGTTTCTTTTGATGGGTTTGATTATCTGGAATGTTCATTGTTGTAGATGATCATGTTTTGAAGCATTATTGTCCCACTGTTGCTTACTAGTGCTCATGTGCTTTAGTTGTAGATGGTTCATGAAATGTTATCAGTTATGTGATTGTTTCCCCTTAAACTAACGTGTGATTATTGAGAATTCTGATTGATCACAGTGCAGCTCTTATATCTGTATCTAGACCTTCCACATAAACTAAATCACATGGGGAAGTGAGAAACACAATGGAATGAGTCTCTAGTGAGTGCTATGAACACACTGATTGATTGATTTTGATTTTTTTAATAGCCTAGGAAAGTCTCCTGGACTGAACTGTAAAACAGCCTGTCCCGACACAAATTCCACTCCAGAGTATGTTTGATGCTTATTTTCCAAATGTCTCAATTCTCCTAGAGACAGTCTGTTCAGATTGCAGCAAAATGTGAATCTTACTTGTAAAGTGATCGTCCATCATCTACAGCTGGGTAAGATGGTGGACCATCAAGAACCATCCTGTGTTAACAAAAAAAAGTGTGTGTGTGATTAGCCACCTGGTCTCAGTAATGTGTAAATATCACTCAAATGATGTGACCTCTCCTCCTATAGCATGAGAACGCCATGAAAAGATGATCATTCTGAAGTGGGTGATCAAAAGTTGTTCATTAAAAATGGTTAGAGTACATTTGACTTAAAATGATCTCTATTTACAGGAGTAGTGGGAGGGCTTTTGTAGGAATAGTATTAAATGCTTTAGTCCAGATATTGGTGAGTTTCTTTTGACTCGGAGGAATCTGAAGTGCTTCATATTTCGTTAATCTTATGCTGCATTAAAATTTTTACTTAAATTTATTTATTTTATTTTTTTTTGGAAGGAAAGATTGAAGGGACTGCTTGATTTGCAGCTGCTCTAATGTAGAGGAACTGACTTGTTCATGGGCAGCACGGTGGCTCAGTGCTTAGCCCTGTCACCTTGCAACTCCAGGGTCCTGGTTTGATTTCTGCCTTGGGTCTTCTGCGTGTGGAGTTTGCATGTTCTCCTTGTGCTTGGTGGCTTTCCTCCCACAGTCCAAATGCATGCTGACTAGGCTAATTGGCATTCCCAGATTTGGATTGCTACCCAGCCTTGTGCCCCAAGTCTCCTGGGATGGGGTTCAGGCCACCCTTGCCTCTTTATAAATTATAAAGCAGGATCAATGATTGACTTGTAAATGTTCCAGAGGACATGAAATGTAAGTACAGTGTAAATGGGTGCAGTGCAGCATGTGGAGTTTTCTCCCTCCCAAGAAGTACCTCAGTTTAACATGATCCGGGGAGGTGTATAATGACCAGCCAACATGCTCTTTTGAACAGATTTTAAAAATGAGCAATTTGATGGTGTTCTGATTTTAAAGTTGTTCGGACCTAGTATGGAAGGAGTCTCCAGTGTCGGCACTTTGTAACTCAAATTCAACCATGGGATGTCTAGTTTGGAGTTTTGCTTCACGTTTCCAAGTCCTGACACTCTTGCTAAAAGTATGTATTGCATTTGTGCTTTTTTTTTTTTTTTTTTTTTTTTAATGGGGGTTTAGACTGCTATTTTGATGCAAAAGTGCACGTTTTGTTTCCCGCTGCAGACGAGCCCCGCTGTGACCGACACCGCTTCAGTACCCGGATGGCTGCGCGCAGAGCTGTGCACGCGCCTAGGTCCGGAAGCCGCGCGCCTCGCCAAACTCAACCGGCGCGCCACGATCACGCAGCGCGAGGTGTGCGCTGCTGTGCGCGCGCTGAGGAGGGTCACGCGGAGCACAACCGCGCATGCGCATTGACTTAAATTTATATATTTTTGCCTTTACCATCTTTTGTTTGTTTGTTTTTATCGGATTTAAATAAAGACGTTTTAATATAAAGCGGCGGTTTTTATTCAGTTTCTTCATCACAGTATGATTCTGTATGTTGACTATTGATCCAGAATAAACATGTATTTCAAGCTGAAGGAAACACTTTTGACCCAACAAATGGTGTCCATGGCACTGTTTTCATGGAGTAGGACACGTCTCAGTCATGGCACTCAAATGTGCACTGGGCCCCGGTTTAGGGCACGTTTCCTTCTTCACCCCACTTTGGTTACAGTACATGCTAAAAGTATATGCACCCTGACCGTCGTACCCAGTTTAAATCTTCCACCAATCGGTTGCCACAAAGGAAGAGGCACTCCGTTGTGTAGACTGTCTTTATGTAGCATTAACATAAATAAACAATATACAGTGTATTCTACGCAATGTCACTGAACGACAATTTTCCTCTATTGGAATTTCAAGGTATGGCCCGGTTTCCCGCATGACGTTGACCCTGTGCAGAAAGTGAGCCCCATGGTGTGTTCTAGATCGCAAATATCCTGTACCGACTCTGTTGGGTTTAAAAGAATAGTGTCTTGGTTAAGTTTTAAGATGAAATACTGTTACAAGGCAACGATGGCTGGACCCAAGTGCCTGTGCCATCCCTGCGCAGACACACCACACAACCTTGCATAAAAGAAGCCTTGCACATTTGCCTTTCCCAATGTCCAGATGTAAAGGTATAGTATGAAGGACATAGGAGATGGCATCTTCTGTGCTTCTAGCTTGAAGATGGGCAAATTATAGTGGATGAAGGGATTTTGGTAACGGAGCACATAAGATCCTTTACAAGTCTCTCAAAGCACTTAATTACCCCTGATGTCAGAGCCACAGTACGGTAATCATTCAGACTGACAGGGTTGAATTCTTGGGCACAGGGATGATGGTGGAGAAGAAAAGTTCCTTTGCAATTTTGTGTCGGTGTTCTAATATTGTCCTGCTTTGGTGACTGTCATATACATCCTCTAGGAAGAGTATATAAAATTTCATTCCATTGGATGCAAACAATCCAAAAAGACTGAACTCTTAAGTACAGCCCTTGCCATGCATAGGGAAAATTGCTCCGCTTGAGATCTTAATGTGTCCCAGGTGTCACACGTAGGTGTGCAAGTGCATGAGCTATGCAGCAAAATCTCATGTGACAGCTGTCAGGCATCCATTTCTAACATGTTTGCTGATTTTCATGACCTTTTGAGCATGTTAAGACCCACAAAAATCCCTGGATTCTGGAGAAAAAAAAATCCTTAGAAAAACATTGGGGCATTCATATGCCATCAACACTATTAGAGCCTTAGCACTATCTGACCTTTACTATCAGAGCTACATGTATGACATTATAGTTCAGATATATTAGTGCCCTAATGAAAAGAATGAGCACAGAGAGAGAGACAAACACACCCATGTAAGTTTATCAGAAGTGAGAGCATATTTAAGCTTTTGGCCAGATGTCACAAGCTCAAAACCAAATGACCCAGTCATCAACAGTGTTGGGGGACATTACTTTTTAAAATAACTAATTACATTACAAAATTGCTGTCATTAAAAAGTAATCAGGTACATTACAGCGTTACTTTCTGATAAAAAGTAACTAGTTAGAGTACTTTTCCATTGCAGAAAATGAAAAACTCCTTTGTGATACCTACCATTCCTTCCAAAAATGGGAACCCCTTCTATTTTTATCCATGCTTGGGACCGGCACTGCAGCCATTGGCTGGGGTTTAGGGATTGGGTGGAAATTGAACCCAGGCCTTCCTCCTGGCAAGCCAGAAACCTACCACTCAGCCATTAATGACCAGAATTATCCACAACCATGCTCCAAAACCTTCCCGGAAGTTTGGGGATAATAACAGCTTAAAGGGGGGAATATATCTGCAACTGGATGCTGTTTGTATAGTCTATCAATGTTATGTCTTAATCAGTTTGATAATATATTCTTCATGTAAAATGACGAGTTGCATGGTTTGCAAGAGTAAGGAATAAAACCTATGGGAATGCAAGTTAATTTATTTGCATTTTAGCATCTGTAAACAGCCACAACAAACGATCAGGGCTCCGTGTTACTGATCAGAAGGTCAGGATTTACACAGAGCTGAGCATGTGTGTTTGTCGATGGGGCATAGGTTCAGCCGCTCGTGTTCCCAGTAGTGAAAAGGAAGTTGTCTTGTGCCGTTTATTGTTGTAAATGGGTCTCTCACCAGAGGAAAAAGTATTCATAGTTGAGTATTATTTCTGTTCCTACGGAAGTGGTCATGAATGGGGACCGAGTTTGTAAAAGGTGGCAGAACAATGCAGAGCGTGATTTAATAAGACGGCACCAAGTAACACAGTTATGCTTTTCATTGTTATGAAATGTCGCTGTTCTGAGTGTACTGGTAGTGTTCGTGTTCTGTTACAGTGTTCTGGTAGTGGACATTACACAAGCAAATTGTCTCCTTTTGCAGGAGTCTGTTTTGGTATATGTTTGAGAATTTGCGTGGACGATATAAACACTCTACAGCGAGGCGGTGCACACTTGGAACATTTACACTATGCATACAGTACCGTGGTGAATCAACACGCCAGTAGTGTATGTGTTAGGTTCTTTCAGGAGAAATACATTTACAGATGACAACAAGGTAATATTGTTCATCTTTTCATTTCAGTACTGTATATTTTGGTGCGCATTTTACAACGTGTTGTATAAACATTGAAATAATTGAACACAAACAAGGCTGATCCTGTGTAGACACCCATCTTTGGCCGCCACTAATGAATATTAATGAGAATGCAAACACAACGGTTATGTGACACGGTGTCAAAACAAACAAGATGTCAGAAACCCTAATAAGCGAAGATTTTCCTTGGCAGATTCCATGAAAGCTTGCGTCTTTTTTTTGCGAGTTGGCTCTGTGCCCGCCGTGATGGTTGTTTTGAAGAAAATTATAATGAGGTCTCAGGTCATGTGAGTTCAGCGCTATGGAAGGGAGGTTGGTCCTAATTCGCATACTAAAAGTACAGGCTGCACAAAACAATAAAAAAAAAAATATTTATATATATATATATATATAGTTAGATAGATAGATAGATAGATAGATAGATGTACAAGGTCAAGATAATAACAGTACTGAGAGGAAACGTTGAGAAGACAGAGTGTGTGGAAGTGCCGAATAAAGTAAACGAAGAGTTCAGGACACCAAACAACACAAGGCAGGACAGGAAATATATATGGTTATAAGAGGTCAGGATGATGAGGGAGAATGAAACCTACAGGGTCACACGCTCATTCACACTACGGGCAATTTGGGAATGCCAATTAACCTAATCTGCAGGTCTTTGGACTGTGGGTGGAAACCGGGGTACCCGGAGGAAACCCACCAAGCACGGGGAGAGAACATGCACACAGAGACGGGATTCGAACCTGGACCCTGGAGGTGCAAGGCGACATTGAAAGGTAATACTACCTTTGTTTATTTATTTATTTATTTACGATCTTTAATTCCTTTTGCTTTAGTGCTGCTATTTATTTTATTTGTTTATCCCCACTTTTATTTCTAGACCTGTGGGAAAGCAACACCTGTCAGGACTATGAAACCTTGTGAGAAATACTGTAAGTCCACTAGATGGCGCAATGATGCAGATTTATTTGTGTGTGTAATGTCTTTGTGATGTCTGTATAATTGGGCTGAAATTGATTTGGTTTCAGTTTCGTAAAGTCACATATCCGTGCTTAGCTTTTACATGACACACACAACTGAGATGGATCGGGTGTTTTAAACACGTGACTCTCTCTCTCTCTCTCTCACTTTATTTACAGAAAACACAAATCCCCCCCCCCCTCCCCCCGGAGATTAGTCTAGTGACCTTTATCGGAAAAGTGCTTTATAATTTGTTTATTCATAATTGATTTCTCCAGCCGGAGCAGGAGACACCGCATCCAGACAATCATCATTTAAAGATAGGTAGGGGGCGGAGACACGGGAGGTTATAACCGACGCAGAGAGCAGCCAGTCAGATGTTTGAGCTTCGAAGGTGGGCGGGGATAGCGGATTTTTCTCAGCGAATGGGGAGGCTCGCAACGAATCCTGGAACCAATGAGAAATTAGAGGTCACCTGACAGTTTTGTGTATCTGTCAGATAGAAAACTGAGAAGAGAAACGGAGAGAAGGCAAACACACGCACGCACACACGCACGCGCGCTTACTCGCACACACATATTTATAAACACACACACACAGAAGACTGATAAACAAAACTCTGCCTTTCAACCAGGGCATGCTGGACATTATTCTGGAAGAAATTTGATATAATTAATCTGAAAAGGTATGTCGTGTCTCCTTTGATATTTGCTTTGAGATTAAAACAAGCCGAAGGTGTGTGTGTGTGTGTGTGTGTGTGTGTGTGTGTGTGTGTTTGGAAACTGATACATTGTTGCTTGTCAAAAGTAACTGAGATGGATGCTAGAGAAATAAAGACTGACCTTTGAGACACAATATCTCAGTTTTATTTCAAATTAATAAATCAATTATGTTGCCTTGTTTATCAGTGTAACATATTACCATGTGTCACCTCTTATATAGAGTAAAATGGGTAAGTATTAGAATAACACCATGCACAGGGTGTATTTATTTTTACTTCTCAGCTAATCCAGACCCTTTGGGTTTAATCCTTTAACTGGATTAAAAAAAAAAAAAAAAAACATTATCTCATTACAGGAAGCTGGAACATCAAGGCGTATGTATTCACCACCCACTGTCTTACTGAGCTTATTGCTTATTGCATCTGTGGAAAATATCTACTACAGTTACTGTATATGAGGACCATTCAGGTCAAAACCGGGACTGTTAATAACGTAAAGTAAAATCTCCCATTATTTCTGTATATAATTCCCTGCTACACTAATGTGCTTATCCCGATATTTTACTAGTGCTCAAGGTAGAAGCCTGTTTCACGTCTGAAACGCCGGCCTCCCAGGAACTCCTGTAGAAATGGTTTAACCTGTGAGCGGCAGGGGTAGTTCAGTGGTTAAGTCATTAGATTTTTGATTGGAAAGTACCAGGTTCAAACCCCATCTCCACCTGTTGGGCCCTTGAGTACGGCCATTGCCCCTCAATTGTTCGGATAAATAGATAAAAATGTAAGTTGCTCTGGATAAGTGTGTCTGCCAAATGCCTTAAATGTAAAACATAAGGTTCTGCCATATTTTAATGCTTGAGCATTGAAACAACCAGCGAGCTAAGCATTAGATCAGAGAGCAAAGAGTTGAGTCAAGAATGACACCAAGATAGAATGTACATTTTAACGAACCTAGTCGTCATCAGAATTGTGGGACAAAATCTGCTGCATAGGAATGGGACTAGGTTTTCTGGGGACTGATTTGCAGTATTGTAGCCACGTTTTTCCTTTGCTCATACATCTTTTCTTTGTTTCTACTGCTTAGATGCAGTTCATGCTGCTGTTCATCT
This sequence comes from Clarias macrocephalus, assembly GCA_011419295.1. Taxonomy (NCBI): domain Eukaryota; kingdom Metazoa; phylum Chordata; class Actinopteri; order Siluriformes; family Clariidae; genus Clarias; species Clarias macrocephalus. Next base: position 33,119 of record JAAGKR010004880.1, on the reverse strand, counting down.
TACTGAGCTTATTGCTTATTGTATGTGTCGAAGAATAACTACTACAGCTATATGAGGGCCATTAAGGCCACTTATCCCAGTATTTCACAAGTGCTCAAGATAGAAGTCGTGGTCGGGCTGCCAGCCTGCTTCAGATCCGAAACGCCTGCCTCCCAGGAACTCCTGTAGAAAGGGTTTGGAGCGAGGTCAGGACTGTACTGGGAATGTGCCAATAAATAAGTCGTAGCCGAGTTCACGTAACGTTGACGTGGTGTTGGTGAATAATCACGTATACGCGTCTCAGGATCAGGCGTTCCACTCGCTAACCGTTCACGGGAATAAGTGTATCAGGCTCCGAGCCACCTCAGCCAGGATCGTCATGCACGTACAGCCTTCTTTAAAACCGTTTTGCACCGTTCAAATGTTTTACTGCGGCCAAGAGTCTGATCATTGTACTGCACTTGAAGTCTTCTGTAAATATTTAACAGCTTTACGAGAAATTTTATCACAACTTAGACGCACTTCGTAATAACACAGACAGTTGGCAAAAACATGATACAATATTTATTATTTAACATCACAATTTTTGTCCTTTAAGGACATTCAGAGAATATTCCTAAAAAGGTGGGAAAAGACTTCTCCCATGAAGATATGCCCAAGTATGCAGAAAAGTGTATCATATAATCATATCACGTCATATATTAATATATTGTGATATTGCTAAGTTATTACATCACCCAGGCTAGGTTTCAAGTCAGGGCATTAAATCGAAGTTTCTCTAAGAAGCTCGAAGTATTGACCCAGAGTTTACACATGGTGGTGAAAAATCAAAGGAAACATTATTACAAATTCATTGCGCAAGTCTCTTCAGATGTCCTTGTGAAAGCAAAAGAGGGGAAACAGAAGAAATCCTTAATTTGTTTCCCTTTTTTGTTTTTTTTTGGTCCCTCTTATGCTGTTAGTATTTATCAGGTTGTCACTGTAAGCACCAAAAAAAGCCAACAACCTCAAACTAATAAACTGTAGCAGTGTATGGCCAAAAATAGATAGTTTTTTGATGTTATTGTTTTTGTCATTCAGGTTGCGTTTTTCTGTGTGTTAGACATGCATACAGTATGCATGTGTATGATATACAATGTAGAATTGCCAGTAAAAGCAACAAGGCCACGATGTAACGAGTTTACAGCAGTAACGGATTACACAGCCCAAGGGTTTTCAGCTCGCTCGCATCTCCTGTGGCGAGAAACCCAGGTTACTGGGGTGTGATTTAATTAAGGTCCAAGAAATAGATGCTATAGTCATGAAACCCAGTGGAGTAAGGAATTCGATTAGGTTAAAATTCATTTTAATCTGGATTTTGAAAATCCCTCTAGTATACTGTTGTATAAAGTATACCATCTATGGTGCAAAAGTCTTTACAATAATGTTTTTTAATACATAAAAATAATAAACAAAATTTTGAAAAAAAGTATATAACAAATATATAATGTTTTATGATTATTTTTGAGACAGTACAAAAATGGTTATAATTTTCAAACATTAGTAATCCAACACATATTTAAAAGTTATATACAAAAAATATTTGTATGCCAGAAAAGAAATCAACACATACCACTTTGTAGACGAAAAACAAAATGGAAGCTTCTGGGTTTTGCATGCCAAAAACGAAGCAGATGCAACCATCCAGTTTTTCAGAAGAACTGTCGTTGGTTCTGCAGGATGCTCAGTAAAACTTAGTAGCTAATTTCCTTATAAAACTGCACAAATTGTACCTGAGACTAAAGGGTCCTCAAAACGTTGTCATACTGACTTTGTGTAATTAATTTCTACTGGGAGTTATACAGTAGTTGTTGTTGTTTTTTTAAAGCATCCTTGCTCTACTGCATTTATTTTTATTTGCTTGAGACTTTTGCACAGTACATGTGCAAACATGTTAGTTTCACTAATCATGAAACTGACACCGTAACAACACTACTTTTAAGCATTAACGACATAACGTACTACAAAAGACATTGGGAGTAAAGATAGGAAAGTCAAGAGTCCTAACCTGTCAGTAAGGAGTGTTTGCTTTGGCTTCCATATACATCGAGTGCCATGCAGTTTGACTTGTTGGTTATATCAATATTTATATAGTCGATTACCTGACAAGCGGAGTGCCAAGCTGAATACGTGTACAGTCCTACCTTCTCTCCTGACTCCTATTATTTGATGATTTTTGTGTCATGATGATAATTCACGTGGTTCAAGGGAACAGGAAGAAAAGTTTAAGCTATTAGCGGCAGGGGTAGCTCAGGGTGTTGGACTTTTGATCGGAAGGTCCCATGTTCAAACCCCACCAAGTTGCCACTTTTGGGCCCTTAACCCTCAATTTCTCAGATGTATAAAGAGATAAAAATTTATGTTGCTCTGGATAAGTGTGTCTGCCAAATGCCTTAAATGTAAAACATAAGAAAAAACATATTTTAAGGCTTGATCATTAAAACAACCAACGAGCTAAGCATTAGATCAGAGAGCAAAGGGTTTTGTCAAGAATGATACCAAGATAGAATGCATATTTTAACGGACCTAGTCGTCATGAGAATTGTATTTCCGTATTAAAACAGTGATGCGGTAAGAAAGGACAAAATCTGCTGCATAGGAATGGGACTAGGTTTTCTAGGGACTGTTCTGCAGTTTTTCCTTTGCTTACACATCTTTGCTTTGTTTCTTTTCCTACCGCTCAGATGCAGTTCATGCTGCTGTTCAGCAGGCAGGGCAAGCTACGCCTGCAGAAATGGTACGTTCCTCTGTCCGACAAGGAGAAAAAGAAGATCACACGGGAGCTGGTGCAGACCGTCCTGGCACGGAAGCCGAAGATGTGCAGCTTCCTGGAGTGGAGAGACCTCAAGATTGTTTACAAAAGGTCAGTGGAGAGGTCGCCGATGTTTCGTGTCCAGGCTTGGTGGCCTTCAGAGGGTTCTCTAGAACTACTGCTTAGTGTTTCTAGTACAGAAGATGTGTGCTACTAAGACAAAGCAGGTGGTGATATTTCGGGAGAGTCGTTGTCATATAAAACGTAATTGTATGAAATACAGATGCATTGTCAAATTCATCAATTTCTGTTCTTGTAAAGTGAGCTTACGAACTAGTCCTAGTATCTTTATTTCTTACTTTACTCATTCTTTTCTCTTGGCTTTCGAAAAAAATCAATCACCTGACTCCGCCCAATCATCTCTCTGACCCCGGCCCTTCAACACTCTTAAACCTGCCCACATCACTCCACCCATCATTCTCTCTCTCGATCCACCTGACTCCGCCCACATCTCTCAGGAGCTGCCCACCTGACTGCACCACCCTCCACACATCGCAATACTGAGATCACTATTATTTACAATTAGTTGCAAAAGTTTACACCCCCTACCTTAGAAATGATGCAATTAACAAAACAGATTAATACGTTTTAAAGAAGTGATTTAAAGGTCCCTTATTTGATTTAATTTCTTCACAAGTAACACAGGTCTCAAGGTGTGTGTGTGTGTGTGTGTGTGTATGTGTGTTTTAATGCTCTAGATGAAATATACCTCTCAGATAATGCATTTTTTATACTTCAGACTACTTTATTTCACACCTCTGAAGAATTAACTATTTCTATGTATGCAAATGAGTTACCTCTCGAGACACGCCCCTGCAGAAAACAGCAGAGCTGAGCAACAAGCCGAGGGAGGGGATCTTCTTATGTGAGGTCACAACAGAGGGTGATCAAATCGGCTTGATTAAACCCTTTACAAAAATGGAAAATGATAAAATAATTTTGCATAACAGGTCTCCTTTAATTATCATTCTAGTCCTCGTTGTTGGCTTTGAAAACATTTTCTTCCTTATTTGATTTATACAACATGATATTCAGTTTCATATCTTTTTTTTATATTACGTATTTTTGTTTTAGATTTAGCGGAAGATGTTTTTCCACTTTCCCTTGTGTATTAATTTTGAGCCTCTTTAAGCTTCTTATGTTTTAAATAAGATTTAAGTGTGTGTTGACTGTTGTAAGTCATTAGACACCGTAATGAGACTCATTCAAAGAAATTAACTAAAGCATGCCAGCGGAGATGCCAATGTTTGGGCTTGTTTAATAACTATACGTATCTGCACAGTTAGCCTACGGTTCACTTCCTGCGATATTTAGGTTAGCTGTTGTAACTGACACCAAATTTGTGTAAGTGATAAACTGTACAAACCTTTTTTCATGTATACATCCGTTTTTTTCATTTGTGGCCGAGCAGTTTGTTTGAATCGGTCGGTCTGAGGACGCCTCAGGCAAACATGCTGTCGGTTTGAGGATGACATTGAGCCATGCCCTCAGCTCATATTCGGGAAAGTCCACACAAACACACACCCTCTGATTATACACAATCTCGTCAGGCGCTCCGGTGGAGTCATGGATCGAGCTCTTCTCATCAAGCTGGTTCATGTCGTGCGGTGAGAAAGGCAGCTTTCAAGTTTTCCCAGCTGTTCAATTCACATTGTACGCGAGCACGTTCGTTCTCTCCGAGAGCCTTTCTGACGCTGAATTGCTAATCTGTCCCCTATAGGCTGCCTCGTTAACACGCAGATCGAAAACCGCAGGTTAAAGGAAGGGATGAGAGGAGTCGCTCATCTGATCGGAGCTGTGTCAGGGGAGCAAATTAGAATATTTAATGTAGCCCAGTTGCCATGGTAGCTGATGGGGTTGGTTGAGCGAAAAACCACAGTGACCTTAGAAAACAGACAGACAGACAGACAGACAGACGGACAGGATTAGCAAGCGAATGACAGAAGAGCGCGAACCAACTGATTAACGTGTGAACAGTAACAGTAACAGACCCTGGTGGGGTTTTGCATGAATGAGTGATGATTGATGATGTTATTCAGTTTGTTTGTTTTTTTTACATTGTATTTGATGCATAATTAATAGGATGATCAAACAAAAAAGAATATATTTGCAGTTCCATTGTCATTCACTTGGTAGAACCAGCTCTAGCTGTACCACTTCGAGGATGCTGGTATTTTTTGCTTGTTCTTTCTATGAAATTTGCTCAGGCTTTGGGAGATCTTCAACCAGCTTAAAGCCTGACCTTTGACCTTGCACATTTTCACCAATGCAGATTGTGCATGTTTTGAAACAGTATGCATAGAGGCCTTGTCGTGTTGAAAATTTGACCCCCACTCCAGTCTTAAGTCCCTTTTACTGACCGGAAGAGGTTTTTCTTCTAGCATCTCACCATCAACAACAATCGACCAGCTCCTCTGTGTGAAATCCTCCGCACAACGTGACACCATGTCCATGTTCTACCTTTGAAACGTTTTTCTCAGGGTGATGATGAGCAGAGCTGGGTTTCCATACTAGCTGACCCACTCAACGGCGCACAAGGCCACCTGGATGTTTCTTCGTATTTGTTAGTGTTTGTAGATCTCTACTACGTTTTGCAAGGAGATGCTCCGTCCAGTGCATGTGAGAGCAAAATTCATTTCCTAATCCCCATCGCGCGTCGAATCTGCTGCCATGTTCGGCGTTTCTGTAAATAACCCATCATCAGATTCGTGTCTGTGCTTCAATTAATGGCTTCAATTAATGCTCCTTCGTGTATCGCGACCCCGAGGCTGCGCGGGGGTGAAGGCCATCACGGACGCAGGTTTAAATTCATCCGTGACTGATGATGATGTTAGTATGCAAGTACGCGACGTTGATCTATTATAATCTATTCTGCAACACGTTTGATTCTCTCTTTTGTTCGTCTCTCCCGGGCGTGCGCTGAAATGCTAATCTGCGGGACGAGAAGATCAGATAAATATTTCAAGGATTCTTGCTTTCTCTCTCTCTCTCTCTCTCTCTCTCTCTCTCTCTCTCTCTCTCTCTCTCTCTACAGGAGGGATTTAATCTGTACTGCAAGCACAAGAAACTAAAGTGATATTGAAGGTCACCTTAAAAAGGAAGTAAAACAGAGTTTCTCTACACACACGTCTGTACTCATATGAAGTGAATTGGTGTTCCTGCAGTCTGACTCCTAGACCTGCTAATCTGGATGGAAAACAAATATCCACCGACCTAAAAGTGACAGTTTGGTGGAACTGTGCACAATTGTTTTCCTCCTATACCAAATGTAATCAATCAGCCATGACAACCCAGTGACTTTTGACCTTATTGCAAAATTAAAAGAAACACATATTCGAGGGTGAGTCAAAAATTATCCACACTCCGGCTATATTAAAACTTCTGTTAGCCTCACTGTCTTATCAGCGCTTTCCATTTAAGGCTACTGTTTTACATCAGTGCATTTGTAACTGCAAAAAAAGCAAAAATGGACACCCCAGCCTGCAGTGATTAGTTTTTCGTGTCCTGCCTATAGTCCTGATCTCGCTCTTGATCTTTCACCTGTCCGGTCGCCAGAAAGCAGCCCTACGAGGACGAAGATTCACTTCTTTTTTTTTTATTTTTTAGATTTTTCCCAGATTTTCTCCAATTCCTTCCCATCACTAGGGGGCTCCCACATTAAGGCTACTACTACCACTCAGCCTGGAGGTCCGAACCACGTGGTTTTCTCCGAACCACGTGACGCCAGCCGACCACCTCTTTTCGAACTGCTCGCTGACGCACCGTTGGAGGCGGAGTTACACACTCGGAGTACAGCGCTATCCGCTCCTTCCGCTTGCGTGAGCTCACAGACGCCCCTCCGGATGATAGGGCGAGCACTTTTTACCACTGCACCACTCGGAGACCCCCGAAGATTCACTTCTGACGAAGAGGTGAAGAAAGCGGCGCATTCGTGGCTCGCAGCTCAGCGTAAAACATTTTTTAATGCGGGAATACGGAAGCTTGATGACAAATAGATAAAATTTTGTATTTCAAATAAAGGTGATCAAATCAAACCAGTATGAATTTTTAATGTATTATGTTTCGTTTTGTCTGTTCTAAAAGTTAATTAGAAATAAATTGTACAGCCTGCAGATCATTTTCGACCTAAATTAGTTTTGTGCGAACAGATTGTTTCGTTTGTTGTGGATTCTGTTGTAGAAAAACTGTTCAGAAAGATGAAGCAGAGCTAAAAACAGCCAAATACCCGTCATCCTCAAGAAACAGTTTGATGTCACTCCTTGTGAACATCAGACTGAAAGCACGAAGGTGGCATTGTGTGTTGGAAACGATCCGCATGCTTTAAATATGGATTTTCGTCACACGGCTTTTTCACACCTATTAGTGTGAACCAAAAGGCAGAACTGAGTTTGGTTTTGAGAGTTGTACAGAAGGCTGTAAATATCCTAAGAAAAAAAAAATCTCGCAACTTCCTCTGAAGTCCTGTCTACAATCCCTGACTTTGATTCCGAAATTTTATAGAAAGGAATTGGACTAGGAGGAAGATAGAGCTTCAGACATGCTTGTTTTACCAATCCTGAGTTATCTCACAGCTCCGTTTAAGGTTATCCTTTTGATAGGAGATTGCATATAATGGCTTTCCCTGACAGCTGATAAGAACCAAACCGCCGGGCTGAAGACTGAAGAGAATGATTTACTCACTGTGCATGCAGTGTATCCAGGGCATGATGAGGCAGACAGGGCAAGAGAGAGAGAGAGAGAGACAGAGATGTAACTCTGCCTTTGGCTGGTACCTTGTGTATGTGATGCACAGACAATACATTGAGGGACATGTACAGAAAGGTAACAAACAGCCTGGGCCCAGCAAAGGCACACACAGGAAGCTCAAAAGAGGGAATTGGTGTTGTGAAAATATGTCCTGATTCTAAAATAGAAAAGCAGACTGACAAGACTAAGTAGAGGAAGAGAGCAAGAAAGAATACACAGCCAGCTGGAAAGAAGTGGGAGGGAAAAAAAAGCAGAGAATCCCCTCCAGATCCTCAGTGTCCTCAGAGACTGCCTGCTCATCATTGTTCTCTTGTTAAAAGAGATTTCCTGTGCTGTGAAAATCCTCCATCACACACTGTAATGAGTCTTTTTCTGCTCTCCTGCTCCGTAACCAGACTTGCTCTGGGGAGAACTGCTCGTTCCTGGCCTCCATGATTAGTCTCTGCTGATCCCGTGATCTCTGGGCTGGTCTGTTCTCCATTGAGTTCACGGTTGTTAAGCTGTCTCTAAGAGGCTAAGCAGTTAATGTTCTACCCAGTGACCAGAAGATTAAAAGTCTCAGAACTACCAGAAAGCTGCAGCACGACCTGCTCAAGTCTTGTCAGGGTTTTCCCGGTATTAAAATCTCTGTATTTTCTTAAATTAATTCTTGACAAAATATCTGAATGCCTTCCAAAAATCTAAATGTGGAAGTTTTAACTGTAGGTAACCTCGCTATGAATCACCCTAACTAATTACAAGGTTAAAATCACTTGTCTTATGTGCATCACTTGTCTTAAAACTACAGTATGCATTCTTGCTTGAGCAGTCTAATTGTATCTAAACAGCCTAGCAAATAAAAGCTAAATGACACTCCTTCAAGATAAAGAGCCTCAAAGCTTGTGTCTGACCAGCTAGCACCTGTGTTCATAGAGATATTCAACCTCTCCTTGTCACAATCGGGTAATCCTGTAATCCCCACATGCTTTAAACAGTCCAATTTCGTTCCTGTCTCAAAGAAACCCCATCCTGCATGCCTTAGTGACTGTTATCGTGATGAGGTGCTTTGAAAGTGCTTTGCAGAGAATGGCTGGTGAAAGGGTGGTGCTTCATCATCTCCTTAATACCTGATTCTAGGAAAGAGAATTATGTTAAAATGCTGTTTGTTGGCTTTTTATCACCATAATTCCCTCCACACTCACTAACAAGCTGGAGGGACAGCCCACCTTTGTGTCAGTGCATTTTCAACTTCCTGACAGGCAAAATGCGGGCACTAAGGTTGGCATGCCTCCCTCACCCTCAGCAGCGGAGCCCCTCAGGGTTGTGTCCTGAGGCCCCTGCTCTATTCACGGTACACATAGTATTGGCATGGCCACTACCGACTCCACAAATTCTGTATGCAACAATGTGAAGTCCTACCTGGAGGAGATTAAAAATAATCTCCTGGAGGAGAACTGGTGCCAGAGGATCAACCTCCTCCTCAACATCAACATGACAAAAGGAGTTGATAGTGGACTTCAATACAAAGCAGGAGAGGAAGTACCTGACCCCAGTCATCTAAGGGACCTGAGTGAAGAGCATGGGCAGCTTCTGGCCAGAGAATCAATCTCCTCCTCAACATCGGCAAGACAAAGGAGTTGATAGCAGACTTCAATACAAATCAGGAGAGGAACGACCTGACTACAGTTGTCTAAGGGACCCGAGTGAAGAGGGAGGGCAGCTTCTGGTACCTCAGTGTTTACGTCACGCAGGACCCGTCATGGTCCTGTTACATCAACACCCGTGGTGAAGAATGCCCGGCAACGTCTCTCCCACCTTAGATGCTTGAGGGACTTAAGACTGCCCTCCAAGGTGCTTAAGGAGCCGCATCATCCGCACCGAGCTCCCTGATCTGCACGCTTTGTAGAGAAAGCCGTGCTAGACCAAGGGCAGTAAGACAGTGAAGGACCCCAGCCATCCTATCATTGGACTGTTTTATCTGTTGCGCTCAGGGAAGCACTTCTGCTTCACGAAGGTCAACACAGAGCGGATGAGGAGGAGCTTCTTCCTGCAGGCTGTTCGGCCCTGAGCACAGACAACACCCTGGACTAATCTCATTTTCACATATATAAAACCCATCCTTTCGACACCACTACTTAAGCTGTTAATGCTCGGCCTGTTTGCACTTCTCTCTTCCTGTTGGATGTTTTATTGCACATGAACAATCATGGACCTGGTCTCTCTGCGCTCTGTGTCCTGACAGTCATAACTGCTGTTCCCGCACTGACATCCTTATGCCATTTACATCGTTCAATATAACATTAAGTTATCATTATCGTAACATTACAAATCTGTACATACAGTACTTCTGCTTTTTAGCTTTACAGATATTTTAGCTTACACATTTACTTGATAGACTTTTTGTGTATTTTTTTTTATTCTCATTTGTTTTTGCACATTTTATTCTCCCTTTGCAAACTTCAGCTTTATTTTAGTGTGGATTCAATTTAAATACTTTACATGTTATTTTAATGTTCTGGTCACTCAACGTCTGTAGTGTATGAGATGAATAAAATTAGAATTTCGATTCAAATTTCAATTTGAATATAAGTGTGTATGTTTTCACTATACCTCCATAGCTGGTTAATCAGTATGTTCTTAGGTTGACCTTATGGATTACCCCTAATGGTTCTAAGGTTTAACTCCACAGAGAACCATTAACCATCCTAAAATGCTCATCAGGAGATTTTTCTCCCCCCAAAAACTCTACAGTAGACAAGTGCTTCTTGCATAATGTTTCTTGCGGGGGTCCATTTGGGATCAATTTATTTGCAACCTTAAATGTTACATTTACATTCATGGCATTTAGGAGACACCATTATTCAGAGTGACTTACATTTCCATTTCCCTAATTACACAGTACTGTGCAAAAGTCTTGGGCACATGCAAAGAACTGGTGTAGAGCAAGGATGTCTTAAAAAAATAAAAGATAATAAAAACAGTTTCTGCATTTAAAAAAAAATACAATCCAAAACAATAAACAGAAATTAATTAAACAGAGACAATTTACAGTATAAGGAAACAAGCTAGTTAGTTTTACCGAACATCCTGCAGAACAAGCCACAGTCTTTCTGAGGACTTTGTCCCACCTGCTTCCTTTTTATGCAGCAAAACCCATAAGCTTTCTTTTTCTTTCCTTTTTTTTTTTTTTGTCTGAAAAGTGGTCTTTTACATAATATGCTGCTTTCTATTCTAGCCTACGGATATTTTGCTGTAAGATTACTTTTTTTTTAGTCTGGAATACTAAGATTTGGAAATCAGAAATGTTTTTTTTTCTACTGAATTAATAATAAAGTCATAAAATAAATGTGTATAACAAAGTTAAACATGTGTGCCTAAGACTTTTGCATATACTGTACTATACATCTGAGCAAGTGAGGGTTGAGGGCGTGGCTCATGAACCCAGTATTGGTAGCTTGGTGGTGCTGGGAGTCTGAACCCATGACCTTCTGATCCGTAGTCCAACATCTTACCCTCTGAGCTACTCAATGCTCCACACATGTTCTGCCCATGGCGTACAGACCCCGTGATTTCTTCTGCACACTTTTCTGGCCACAAGCTTTAGATTCGTTCATGTCAGTTTTCAGCAGGAGCTGTTGTTGGTGACATTTTTCAGAGGGTTGGGTATAACTATAGGAACATGCATTTAGTTATTTATTAGTTTATGTCCAAATGTCACCCTCGCTTCAGTGGATAATCTTACTGTACGGATTACCTAAGAACTTTTTTTTTTCTCTCTTTTGCCAGTATTGCCAGGAGTCTAGAATTACAGTTGTTTGGTGGTTAATTCGTCATTCATGGTATTTGTCATCAGAAAATGTGTCAAATAGTATTTTTAAACCCCTCACCACGTCAATCCTTATTTGGCTTGACCATTTCGCCAAATGTAAAGTATTAAAGGGCGTCAAATATGTAGCTAGTTGCACTATTATCATCCGAATGTAGATTAAGTACTGTATGGTTCAGTGCCACTGTACTGTGTGGTAAAGAACTAGTCACTGAGACACAGAACCGAATGCTGTAATGGAAATTTTAAAAGTAATATTAAAAGTGGCCGGGGTGTGTAGCTCTGGTCCCGTTCCGACACGGTGATTCAGACAACGTGGCGTATCAGATAAATGAGAAACAAAGACCCCGGAAGGTTCGGACGCGCTGCCTTGCACGCTGTATCCTATTCTGTTTCATTCTGCATTTGATTATCAAATGACAAGGCCGGAATCACAATCAGGGCCCAGCAGATGTGCACAGAGCCGCTGCTGCACCATCTGGCTGTGTGACGCACCGCTGTGCCACCTCTCCATTACTCTCCATGGAAATAAGGGGCAGCGATGCCGAAGAATCTCTTATATCCACATCAGACTGTGTTAGATTGAAAACCTGAAAGCGTACAATAGTTGAGCAGTGGAGGATGCAAGTGTAGCTTCCGTAGTCTGGGTTTCTCTTTTTGAGTCGTGCAAGGAATCCAGTCTGCCTTTGTTCAGCGCTGCCAGACCACTTCCTTAGATTAAAAAAAAAAAAAAAAACCTGATTCCTTTAAAGACCGACACTATCACAGCTTGAGCTGATTGAGTCAGTGCTACCTGAAAGAACGTGTGGAGGGGAGAATTTTTTTTTGCTGAGTCTCTATTAGAAACTAGCGTATTGGGTTCCATTCCACACCCAGTAGAGAAAGAGCTGGAAACTTGTTAAAAAATTCATTTTATTCCAAGATGTTCAAGCCATGATGTAATCAGTAATGCCACCCAACATTTCAACCACCTTGAAATTGATCATTTCCCTCTATTGCAGACTACATTGCAGAGTGTTATAGTTCTATTATACCACTAGAATAATCATTATATCAAAATAATCATATCAAAATACAGTTTTTGTTATTAAAAATTCAATTCAGTTCAATTTAATATATTTATTAGTGCCTTTAACAATGAACATTGTCTCAAAGCAGCTTCACAAAATGAAAAGAAAATTTATGGAAGTGTGTATGAGTGAGAAAAAATGTGTTTAGATGATAATGAGATTATCCCCGATGAGCAAGCCGAGGGTGTCGGCGACATCCTGTACGTTATATTTGCATATGTTTACACTGTTTCTGTGCACATTAGGTTCATAGTATTGTAGCTAATTGCTTTACCTGAGTGTTTTTTTTTCTCCTTTAGGTTAATATAACAAAAATGCAGCTTTTTATTTATTTATTTATTTTTTTTATATGAGAAAGTGTAACCACCTTACATTGGATTGTTTTTAATCACATTTTACATTTGAGCAGTTGAGCATTCAGGGCCCGAAACTGGCAACTTGGTGGTCCTGGGGTTTGAACCCGGGACCTTCCAATCATTGCTGGTACAGTGGCTTAGTGGTTAGCACTGTCGCCTTGCACCTCCAGGTTGGGGTTCAATACCCGTGAAATGTCCGTTCTCAGATTGCCCATAGTGTGTGAATGACGATCAGGTGTCGAGCTGGTAACCCAACCCCTTAAGTAACTGCCATAGAAACAACGGATATATCTCCAGGGTGGGGTATTTGTTCCGGCCCTCAATCAGAGCCAATCAATCAATTTTCTCGCGGTTAAGGGCCTTGCTCAAGGGCCCAACAGTGGCAATTTGGTGGTGGTGGGGTTTGAACCTGGGAACTTTCAATCAGTAGTCCAATGCCTGAAACATGGAGCTTCCCCTGCTCGCACACATCCATCACATTCATCTGCCTCAGTAGTTCAACGCCTTAAACATGGAGCTACTTCTGCGACCCCTATGGTCTCCTTCATTGTGAAAACTTCCATGTGGAAGAAAAACCTAGTTAACTCTTCACGATAATCTGTTGGTTTAAGTCCTGAAGGTTCTGCTCTGGTGACTGTGGAAGGTTTGGACCTGAACCTAGAAATGTCTTAGACATGCTGATCAACAAGACGGTTAATTCTTAACTGCCGAGCTTGATGTTTGTGTTGGATCCTACCTCACATGTACTGTACATCACTTCAGGTTAAATAATCTACCAAATGACTCGATGTGTACTCTGTTACTTTCAGTACCTTTTCCAAAGAGGATTCACGCCAACCACAGAGTCGGTTGATTTTCTAGTTTTTGGTCATTGAGGGTTTTTCCAGAATTTAGTCTTACCATACAGTGTCGCTTTAAATGTCAAATACTACAAAGGGGGATCCAAAGACAAGACGCTAATGGCTTCTTGATTATCTATTAAGTAAGATATCTATATAAGTCCATTTCTAGATATTTTACTAATTTCATGCTGGAAAGATTCCTCACTGATAAACCGGTACCTTTTTAAGCCGTAAAAAAGCTCGAAGCGGTTTAGTACAGGCTTCCGTATGACTGTATGTTCTGCTCGATATCGTTACATACAGTACAAAAGTCTTTTCTTGTCACTTAGTCATATTTCCTGGCACGTATTACATCACACCTTGTAAGCTGCATAAATAGGATAAAAACGCCCTGGCACAGGTAGTGTGTGTTATCCGGATGCTCAGAATAGATGTGTGTGGTTTACTAAAAGCTGCAGGACAACGACAAAATGACGTTATTTTTATTTTATTTATCTTTTGTCTCTGGTGTGTCTCAGAGCCTTGCTGTATACAGTAGATTGATTTATCTTTAGAGACCGTGACCACCTGCAGTACTGTTCTGTGTGTGTGTGTGTGTGTGTGGAGACATGATCTTCGCCTCTTTGTCTGTCTCACTCCTCTCTCACACACCTCTCGCTCTTTTCACTGCATTAAAATAATCGATTAATACACTCTGGGCTTTATTCAAGATAAGCCTTTGTGTTTAGACTAGACTCTTATTTATTATTTTTTGTCCCAGTCTGAGACTGAAGCTATACTGTGGTGCTGAGCTCATCGATCGCGAAACCAACAGATCCATTTCAAACATTTGCTCAGGTTGAGCACGCCGCCTGGAGTTGAGCGCGGTTTCATAGCCGGATTATTTAGTAATGGCCGGGGACAGATTCTGCGAGGGAGGAGCTCCTCAGAGGGCAGCGCCTTCCCAGAGCCAATTAAGCTTGGGTAAATATTTATAGGAAGCATTTGGAAACCAGCCAGAGACCAGTACAACTTTGTTATGCACTTTCTTTAGGGACTTGGACCTTTTTGTTCAGCATTTTTAAACTAGACTCTAATTGACTCGTGACAATGTGAGAGGCATTGTTCATATACTGTACAGACTTGGACACTTTTGCACATCTCTGTCCACCAGGTTTCCATGTCGACCAGTAAGATTTTTTTTTTCTTCTTTTTTTTTTTATATGTTTCATGTCAGCTATTCTGGGACACGTACAGTATTTTCTGTAGTCTCGCTGCAGCAAAGATGTTAAACGCACAGACGAGCTGTTATTTTTCCCATGATTGTAATGATTACATGCAACTCTGATCAAAAACTATGAACTAAAGCCTCTATTAATCTACAAGATCTATAATAGCAGTGTACAGATTTGTGTTCATACCGAAATAAGATTAGTTTGAGACACAGCTCTAGTTTCTGTAGTATTTTGCAGATATGATATGCTGATACACTCATTTATTCATTTTTTTCATGAACAGTAAGTAGCTTTGTTACTTTCATTGTAACTGTGGATCCAGGTGGATCCTGAGGAACATTGGTAACATTGTAGGTGTTGCACCAACTGACACTGCTGGAATTGCATCGAATGACACCTTTGGCATTGTGCCCAGCGACACTGCTGGTGTTTCACCGAGTAACACTCTTGGCATCGCATCCAAATATTGGTTTTGCACCAAATGACACTGTTGGAGTTGGATCAAATGACACAGTTGATGTTTCACCGAGTAACACTATTGGCATCGCACCAAATGACACCCTTGGTTTTGCGCTAAGTGACGCTGTTGGCATTGCACCAAGTAAAACCCTTGGCATTGGACCAGGTGACACTGTTGGCGCTGCACCAAGTAACAGTGTTGGAATTTTCAGAACTTTTCAATGACTTTCTCATTGAATAACAATGTTACTGTCGCTGGTATTTCCCAACAGTCATGACCGTTTGGTTTAATATAAACATGACAATGAGACTTTGCACCAAATGGCACTGTCGGCATTGTGACAAGTGGCACTGCTGGTGTTTCACCAAGTAACATCCTTGGCATTGCACTAAATGACGCCCTTGGCATTGCATCAAATGGCACTGTTTCCATTGCACCACAGTAAACCTGTTGAATCTTTTTATTGAAATTGTCCATGACTTTGTTTATATTAAACCAAATAACGTTGGTGTTGCACCAGATGACATGCTAATAAGTGAGACGCTTGGTATTTCCCAACAGTCATGACAATTTGGTTTGATACAAACCTGACAATGTTTATATTCATTTAAAGTATAATTTAAATGATACTTGTAGCATTGCACCACATGCCAGTGTTGGCATTGTAGCAAATAGCACTGTTGGAGTTGCATCAAATGAGGCTGTTAGCATTGTGCCAAGTAACACTGCTGGTGTTTCACCAAGTAACACTTTTGGCATTGCATTAAATGTGGCCCTTGGCATTGTTATAAGTAACCTTGCTGATTTTTTTTTTATTGAAATTGTCCATGACTTTGTTTATATTAAACCAAATAATGTTGGTGTTGCACCAAATGGTGCACTTATGTTGTCGTTTTGTCTCGTTTTCTTTGTGTATAGTTTATAAATTATAGAGATTGTTGCCTTGGCTAGTTAGCGACAGTAATTAGGTGCCTTAGCCAGTTTTGTTAATTTATGTTGTTTGTATCACCGTGGTCCAGTCGGGGTTTGTTTCATTTCAGTGTGTACTCAAGTGTATATGATTGAAATGGCAATAAAAGCCAACTTGAACTTGAGCTTGAGCTTGAAATGATACTTGTTTGTATTACATTAAATGACGCTGCTGGAGTTGGACTAAATGAGACTGTTGGTATTTGCCCTTAACGACATTGTTTATATTAGACCAGATGAAACTATTAGCGGTGCACCAAATGACTTTGTTGGTACAAAACTAAGTGAGACACTACAGAATCATAAAAATATGTACACAACCAATACTAATATAGAGCGGATAGATACAGATAGATGCCGTCACATATTTTGAGACTTTTCCTTGTTCCTACATGGCTGGTTAATGAAGTGCTCAATAATTAACTAACAGGTTGAATCGAGCATGCCGTGACAGGGAAAACATTGATGTGGTCCTCCAGGGCCAGCGCTCTGCCATAAGAAATCGTTTTTTTTTTTTTTTTTCTTTTTCTTTTTTTTGTGGCTCTTTAATGCCTCACAGCATGTAAGCAATTAATCACCCGCTGTCACCGTTCCCTATAGCCACGTAAAAAAAAAAAAAAACGCAGAACGAAACAAAGCGGCCACCACGGCACGGCGTTCCGAAACCAGGATTATGCGCGAGTCTTTCGTCGGGGTGGTGGGAGGCTGATGAAGCTAGAGCGCCGCTGTCCCTTTTTCCGCAGAGTTGAATAATTTCAAGGCCAGCAGATGCTTGCTCAGCAATTCTCCCGTCCTATATATCATGAGAGAAAGAGAGGAGCGAGGCAGATCTGGGTGTGTGCTGTGCCTGGAACAAAAGAAATTTGAGTGAGAAATTTATCAGCCAGGAGCGCTGAGAATTCATGGAAGTTGCTGCGCGCCAGACATTTCCATCTTGTTTGATGGAGCACTAGGAGAAAGAGGCCCGGTTTTTTTTAAACCATAATGATCACTGTTGATGTGGAAGAGCGAGAGTATCTCTGAGAACAATGCAGAATTAATTATGTTGCGATGCTTTTTGAAAAAAAAAAAAAAGCAAAAAAAAAAAAAAACATTCTACATTTGTCATCCGACAAAACCTTCATGTTGTTCATCTTTCGGAATGCTGTCACGAATTGTGAACAAAAAAAGCAAGAATTTGTTATAAGAGTCATGTCTGATGAGAGCTTCAGCATTGTCTAGAAAAGATGATGTCATGGAGGTGTTATGAAATAAAAAAAAATATTCATACATCATTAGCAAAACCCTTCGGTACCTGCTGTTGTTGATTAAAGCATTAATTCTGAGATCCTTCTTGATGTTTACTTGTCACAGGTACGCCAGTTTGTATTTCTGCTGCGCCATCGAGGACCAGGATAACGAGCTGATCACCCTGGAGATCATTCATCGCTACGTGGAGCTGCTGGATAAGTACTTCGGCAGTGTAAGTGTCTTTCCTGCCTTTCATATTCGAGGCGCGTGCGGTATACAGTACGCTAAGAGTCGCCTGGTGTTTCTCTCCTGGTGCAGGTGTGCGAGCTGGACATTATCTTCAACTTCGAGAAGGCCTACTTCATCCTAGACGAGTTTCTTTTGGGTGGAGAAGCTCAAGAGACGTCCAAGAAGAACGTCCTGAAGGCGATCGAACAGGCTGATCTGCTGCAGGAGGTAAAGTAGTGATCAATTTTTTTATTTTTTTTTTTTTGGTTTGAGTTGGTCAGGATCAGAAGCCTTGCTAGGATTTTTTATGAAAAATGAGAGCTTACAATAGGGTTGGCACTTCAGGATTATCACACACTTCACATGAAAAAAAAATTACATTTGAAACCCCTATAGACATGACTATTATTATAACAAGATATGAAGAGATTCAGGAAAATGTGAAGGTTTGAGTAGAAATATAGTGTATAGACTCAAATACTGCATTCTAGATTCTCTATTATTATTAGTAGCAGGTAATATTATTAGTATTATTATTACAGGATGTACCCGTGATTTTGTTTGCGTGGAATTTAATTGCGCACTCATAAACTCGTTTTAAAAAATGTACAGCGCCATCTGTTGAATTTTGGAAAGAACTAACATTTTTACGTGTTACCCTGAAGTGCGCGGAATGAATGTGAAGTCGCGCTTATTGAATAGATTTTAATTGCATAAGCATGCTGTAAAAAAATTAACAGCGCCATCTGTTGAATTTTAAGATGAATTCATAATTCCAAGGTCCATTTTTTTCATGATATAAGGGCATTTTCTATTTAAATTTCAAAGTAGCATGTCTTCTCTTCACTTGCGCCGATTGCGATGAAACAAAGCCTATATGTTACCTCAAGCGCGGCCAAACACACCTGTGAAAACCCTATTCAAATTTGTTCAGTAGTTTTTACGTGACGCATGTACAAACAAACAGACAGACAAAAAATTCCAAAACCATCTTGACATGATCTATTACTCATCTTATGTCGTTTCGAATAATTATACAAATTATTATACAAAACTTTATAGTTTTAGTATATAATTGTATTGTATAGATTATTACTAATCTAGCCATTCCTACATACGATGGCTTCGCTCTCAAATTCTATATTTGTATAGATAAGTTTTTTATATTTCTTATATATTTTTTTTTCTTATATATAATATTTTAATGTTTTGTTCTATTTTCTATAGCTACGTTTTCTATAGCTAAACTTATTCTTATTTTATTCCATTATTTATTTCTTGTTTTATTTATTTATTTATTTATTTCATAAGGTCACAGGCCGTCGTATTCGTCGCATTTCCCTGCATATCGTACTGTGTATGCCTGTGTATGTGACAAATAAAATTTGAATTTGAATTTGGACAGCTGGGCCTGATGCTTCTCTCATGAATCTATGCATGGCTGAAGGCTGGCTTCTGACTTGCCTTTTTTTTTTTTATTATTATTATTAATGAGGAGACCACTTTTTAGACACATGGTTTGTAGAAAAATACTTGCTGAAAGTGTTTGGTGCTTCCAAAAAGTCAATTAGTCCAATAAAAAACAAATGCAGACAAAAGCAGCCTAACTGCAATGCGGACATTCGTTGAAAGTAGCAACTGGAGGAGTAATTCAATCAACTGAGTCGAATCTTTTCAATTCTACCAGTTGAATATTTGCCGCGGGATGAAAAGGGGCATATATAAACACAACTGGACACAACTTCTAGTTCCGTGGTCGTTCCTGATTTTCATTTCTGTCTACACTGTAAATCAGTACTGAAGGCGTCCAAAATAGACAATAATCTCCTCTGAACAATTGATGTTGAGATGTATTTGCTTCTCATGATCTGTAAAGCTTCAGTCTGAGGTGCTGGTTGTTAATTGGTGATTTCTGAGGCTGGTGACTCTAAATGAACTTCTCCTCTGCAGCAGAAGTAAATTTTGGTCTTGCTTTCCTGGGAAGGTCTTCATGAGAGCCAGTTTCATCATGGATTTTGCAAAAGCACTTGCCAACACAGATTTTGCAAGAAAGGTTCCAGAACGGCTGACTTTCGTGTCTTAAAATAAGAACTGACTGTTAGTGTCGTTACTTAATAACCTAATGCTGTATGTGATATTGTGTAGTTTTGAAAAAGTCCAGTATTGTTCTAGGATGTAGAAAATGAATACAAACTTGTGTCCAAACTTTAGACTGGTACTGTGTGTGCGTGTGTGTGTATATACTGTATATATATATATATATATATGGTATATATACTGTATGGTGTTTGTTTCTTGTGAAAATTTGATGAGGTTAAATTAGAGGAAAGTTAAAACCTTTAAACCGACTCAGACCAGGTGGACTTGCGAGTCAGTTCAAAGGTTTGTTGAAAAGAACGAATCCCTAACAAGTCATCAGTATTAACAACCCAAGCGACACTGCTGCACCTGCTACACTCGCACCAGCCGGCGAATAAAATAAGCAAATGTGTAGGTGCACAAATAATGGCACCCCTGTGTCTTAGTATTACAGCTTCTCATTTCAGTCAGAGCTTAACAGAATTACACACCTTCAGATGTTTACATCACCCTCCATTTTTTTTTTATTTTATTTTTTTACATTTTCCTTCTCTTGTGCTGTTTATAGAGTGATGTATCCTAGCTCTCTTGTTCGTCGTGAGTCGTGCTATGCCTTGTGTGAAAATGATTCCCAAGACGAGAGATCTTTCTTGAACAGCCCGCAGGAGCTTTAATAACAGCACACACACACACACACACACACACACACACACACACACACACACACCTACAGAAAAACACACACACACACACACACACACACACACACACATACATAATCACACTCGTTCTCTCTGTTTAAACGTAGAGCTGTGGCATGCATGCCAGCAGTTTTGGAGCTGTTGGAGCGTTACGAGCTTAGTCATTGTGTACACTTGGATGTTCACACATTCCCACATTTCTAGCAGTGGATCAAACTGCATGCGTACATGCTTAACTGTCTATAACTGTCCAGTGTGTGAGGGCTGTAAACAAATCCTTTACAAATGTGGAGAAATGAATGTTTTTGTGCACAGTATTATCATTCATTATAGGAGGAATCATTCCATTATAGGAGATAAAAGGTAGAACTCACAACGGCATTTATTCTGTTTCCATCTCAGAGCAGTCATTGATATCCAACATTAGTTTTAAAGGAAAACTACACTAATTACAGCAACAACAACAATAAAAAGCACCATTTTGGGAAGTAAAAAAAAAACAGCAAGTATTTTTTTACAAACCATTTTGATGGCATATGTCTAAAATAATGTCCTCATTAATTAAAAAAAAAAAATAAACCAGGCAAGTCAGAAGCCAGCATTAACATGCTTTTGCATGGATGAAGCATCAGGCCCAGCTGTCCGAGAGCCGAGCCACTGTGTGATGACTGAATAGTAATAATCTATACATATAATAAATCTGTAAATTTAGCTTGTTTGTACATTAAAGATATTTGCGAAAAAATAATTTGGGTACAAATAAAATTTGTAATAAAAAGATTTTGGGGGGGGGGATTTTTGTCTGTTTGTCTGTCTGTTTGTTCACACATCTCATAAAAACTGTTGAAGACATTTTAATGGGGTTTCCACGGATGTATGTGGCTGAGCTTGAGGTAACATATAGGCTTTGTTTCATCGCAATCAGCCCATGTAGAGAGAAGATACGCTACTTAAAAAGTTTTAATGGAAACGGCCTTATATCATAAAAACAAATCAACCTTGAAAAAAAATCATTGGTTCATCTCAAAATTCAATAGGTTGCACTGTTCATTTTTGAAATAAGTGCTTATGTAAATAAGTGTGCAGTTAAATTTCATGCAAATGAAGTCGCGGGCATATCTAGTAATTATATATCTATATACATATACTGTCTATATGTGTATATACTGTATATATTACACATTCACACATGTACAGTATATGTGTGAAAACCTATGGTGCATAAACCACATTTGCATATTTAAACACGACTGGCTCTTAGATTTTATGAGTCGATAACAAGCATGTTCACTAAGAAGTCAGATTTAACCATTTTATCTCCCTTTGCTTCTTAAAACAATGAAGGATTTTTTTTTTTATTAAGGTAAGAGTAAAGTACTAATGTTATGTACTATAAATCCTAAACCGTATTAATAAAGTAATGTAACATCTTTATCAACTTTTACAAATGTTATTGATTAGTCAATGTACTAGAATTAAATATATAACTTTATATTAATTGTTCATACGCAAATCTCAGGGTATAAAAACAGGGAGCCATATTTTAGCCAGGAAATCATCACCAATATGTACACTGAAAAAAAAAAGATAATTCAATCTAAAAGGAATTATTGGGCTGCATGAAGCAAAGAAAACAACTAAGGAGATTTAAAATGACTGGAACTGGGTTAGAAACCCTTCAAGATTATCAAAACCAACCTGGTGGAAGAAAAAAAAAAGATGAATGGAGATGACCTAAACGCTTAGTTACATGGTAAAAAACCAACAGTAAAAAAGGTTTAATAGTGAAGGAGAGCATTCCCATACACATATACAATGTGAACAGAGCACAAAACTAAACAGTTGTTTGTCCGTAGCTGAAAAAAAAAATTGTTAGATAAAAAAATCTGAAAAACAAAAATGCTTGAGTTTGCGAGGGAGCATAAAGATTGGACTTTGGAGCAAAGGGAAAAGGTCATGTGACCTGATGAGTCCAGGTGGAGCCTATTCCAGAGCGATGGGCGCGTCAGGGTAAGAAGGGAAGCGCTTGAAGCGATCATGCATAGCGTCTACTGTACAAGCCTCTGGAGACAGTGTTATGATCTGCGGTTGCTTCAGTCGCTTACGTCAAGTCTCAGCAACGTTATGCGACAAAAAATGAAATCAGCTGACGACCTGAATGTACTGAATGACCAGATTATCACATCTATGGAGGTTTTCTTCCCTGACAGAACAGGTACAGGTATACTCCAGAGCTCGGATTGTGAAAGAGTGGTTTTGGGAGCATGAGGAATCATTTTCATACATGGACACATGGCCAAAACATTGTGTGCTGTAATCAAAGCTAAAGGCGACAAGTTTATGCTGGGTGTTAACTATTCATATTTAGTAATATAAATGACATTATTATTATTATTATTATTACTGTTATAATATTATATTTACGTGGGAAAGTGTTCATTATTTTTGTTTAAACTCATAGCGGTTTATTAACTCTGAAGTTCATTGTTAATTCCTAATGTCTGAATAAATGCAAAAACAGACGTACAGTAGTTATTTATTATTATTTACTTCAAGTGTTGTAGATGCCTTTCAAGTGTCAGACCCAGTATGCGAACTGAGACACACCCATTTCCTTCCTCTTTTCAAGCGCAGCCATTTTTCTCTTCCTTAAATTCGCCGTGAATTCCTCTTTTTTCGAAGCGCTTCGCTAAACGGAGCAAAACAAAGGCAGGTCCTTCAGGTTCAAAGCTCTGCCACGGCCACCGGGTCTTCACCAAGCAGCTCATAAAAACCCGTTCTGTGCTGGAATAAATCACAGCGCGGAGTAAATGGCACTTATTACTCCACAGGCTGCCCGCTGTTATGGCCTTTGATTAAGCGTGCACAGCGATGACAGAAATAGATATTATTGTTGAGGCTGTGTACGGCTCTGCAGGAGCAGCCTGACACGCCGCAGCTGCTTTTTATCTCGGCACAGTAATTACTGCTGACATTTCAGAGGCTGTTGCCAGCTATCTTTTTCACGCTTTCATTTTTTTTTTCCCTTTTCTTCTCCGTTTCTTGTCTACTGTCACCAGGCTTTATTCAGTACAGAAGCACTTTGTACTTTTGATTCCACTTGACATGATTTCTTTCTTTCTTTCTTTCTTTCTTTCTTTCTTTTCCTTTTCTTCTTCACGCCTCCGTCTGTCTTCCGTTTCCCTTTTGTCACTTGCAGAATCTCGATTTTCAGATCCGCTTCTTACCAGGTAAAGTGGAATCGAGTATTGATTAGGAAACCCAACCATATTGTAGTTCCCTCTTCTGTAGACCAGAGCTTCCCGCTAGTAGATCGATCACAAGCTCTTATGAAGACTGAGAAGATGGCCACATGCCGGGAGCAACGCCGGAGTTTTGGAATGATTGGTAAAGGAATTGAACACGTGGGGTGGTGCGGTTACAGGAAAAAGATCAACAGAGTGGTGAAGCTGGACACAAAGAGGATTAACTGCTGTTGATTCCTTTCTAATGTCAGCATTGTCCAGAAGTGTTTTATTCCCTTTATACCACAGCAAGTTACAAAGTTAAACTAATCATTTTAATTGCCTCATTAGGAAGCCATCAAATTAAACCTGCCAATCTGACCACATACATCTGATTGTTAAAAGGCTCGGCTTTTCTATCGATCTTCTATTGACTATGTTGATTTTCTATTGAAGTCCCTGTGAAAGAGCCCTTTTACTGTAGAAATCTTAACATGTTAGACATCAGTATAAACTTGGGATTTCAGCTCCTGTCCTAGAAACTTAATCGACACCTCCTGACCAATCCGAATGCAGAATTCAACAGTGCTGTGGTATAGTGACGGATAAACATCACCTTTTTTGAATTTCATGCGTAGTTGTGAAATTATAAAAGTGCAATCAAATCACAAAATGACTCGGTTTGTTACAGAATTCTTTCTGTTAATTAAAAAGGAATCGAACGCGTTGCTGGCATGTGGCGTCCCTTCTGAATCTAGTGCTAAGAGCTAATACAGATCAGGGGGGGCGTGTCTTGTTTGTGGAGATATGCCCTCCTTTAGAGCTTAGTACCAAGCTGATGTAACCCACTTCATCCACCAACAGTAATTAACACCCTGAGTATTAACGGCTGAGGTTTGATTCTGAACTGATCGTGAGTGTATCTTACTACCAGTCGAAGGTTCCACACTTAACACTGAGAAAATAACGAATGTAACGTCATTAAAACATCAAACCTTGTTTTTTTTTTTTAAACAAATTAAATTAATCATTCAGTGTTTTGAACGCTTATTATTCACGCATCTGGACTCTTCCTAGGTCCCCTTTTAAATAAAAACAAATGTGTGACATGGACCGTTAACTAATTTGTGTAAAGTCTCTGATTTTCCTCGTGCCTAATCGCTTCAACCGAAGCACATGTTCACATGTTCTGATGGATTTGGTCTTGAATGGATCGTCAGGTTTTGTATAAACGCACACTGGCAAATTCTAACATATTCTGAGTTGCATATCAGTATTTCAAAGGTCCTACTTTTCATTCAAGTTGTTTGCATTATTATAATTGGTGATGAAATTTGTTGTGTTAAATACGAACAGGTTGCACAATAAAACATTTTTTCATTTCATTTTACTTCAAAACTTTCATTAGTGCTTCCTGACTTTAAGACCCATCACAGAGCAGATACTAAGACTAAGAAATAAAAATGTTACCAAACCTTCATCAGTTACATTTAACAGTTACGGTTTACTCGATCAAACACAAATTCACAAAGATTTATTTGATACCTTCATCAATTATCTTATCTGGCACAGCGGTCTTTAATCTGATTGGTCGGAGTAACAATTTCCTATAGAAATTTCGTGGTGGACGCTGGAGCCACGCGATTGAATTGATTCCTTTGTACTGTACGTTGATTCGTTCCTTTGAATCAATGAATCAGTTTTTGATTCAGAATCACTCCACACTTTGCCAAACTTATCAATAATTTCTTAAAATAAGATTACCGGAAACCAAATATATGATTATTAATATAATTTCTAGTCAAATGTTCGTATAATTTTAAGCAAAAAATGTCTTGTTCTGTTGGCAGATAATTTAGCTCCGTTCAAGAAATAAAACTGGCAAAAGTATTGCTTGATCTGGCTAGATTATAAAATATTTCACTTGCAAAGGTTCTAAGATTTTTTTTTTTGCCATTTTGGAGATTCCGCAAGGTGCTTGCAAAATATTCTTGTTTCATGAGATTATCGCATTTTCTTCTTGTTGAGTTTATTGGTGGTTGGTGTATTACCGCCACCTACTGGTAACGAATTGAATGAAAAAATAAATGACAAAACCCGAACACCGGATCAAATTGAATCGAATGAAGAGCGTAGCTCTAGTGGATTCACCAGAATAACTGAAAACTATTAATAAAAACATATGGTTGTTATTATGGCGAAGTCTTTGGAAGGAGTCTCCAGTGTCAGTGCTTTGTCAGTACACTTTCCACTACAGGGAAATCTTCAGTGACTTCGTCGTTTTCCCATTTTCCAGTTTCAGTGTCAGTGACAAGCTTCTAAAGAGAGAGAAAAAACAAGCCAACCGTAGAAAGTGCTAATTACGATGTAGAAACAGTAACCGTGCTTGACATCAGGCTGCTGTTAGAGTGTTTACTTCCAAATCCGACACCTAGACACCTTCTTCGATTCAGAATGGACCGAGGCAAGTGTGTTGAATCACTTTAACTACAGTGGACTAGA
This sequence comes from Clarias macrocephalus, assembly GCA_011419295.1. Taxonomy (NCBI): domain Eukaryota; kingdom Metazoa; phylum Chordata; class Actinopteri; order Siluriformes; family Clariidae; genus Clarias; species Clarias macrocephalus. Next base: position 6,863 of record JAAGKR010004880.1, on the reverse strand, counting down.
GGGCTGATTTTTATTAAGAGCTGAGTTGAGTGTTAGATCTTTTAACACTCAACAGTTAGGTGGTAGGCGTGTAACGGTGCAGTGAATATACCCCCTTGGTCTAGATGTCTGTGCACAGTTTTATTTGGCATTCTGTGATGTTTCAGTCCACCACTTAAGAAGCCAAAGTGCTCTCATACACCAGAATTTTTATTTATTTATTTATTTTTATTTTTTTATCACAAGGTAGTTTTCTTGCAAATGAGCCGAAAAACAAATCATAGCGTCTTGTGATTCAGGGTTAACATAAAGCTATATTATACAGAAGGGCCTGTAAGTGCCATTTTATTACAAATAGCATACTAGTTATCCAGAAATATCATATTGGGGACATTGTCTCAGTATGATACGCTACATCCTAAACATATGTTACACCCCTTTTGGGTACGCAGTAGCTACTAACATAATATTCATCCATCCATCCATCCATCCATCTAGGAACCTCTGTAGCCCAACCAGGGATCATGGAGGCCAGTGGTGATTACCAGTGGTGTATTTATTCCCGTTTCATGACCGTGGTGGGATCTCCTGTCAATATTCACACGTTTATTCACACGCTACGGCCAGTTCGGGAACGCCAATTAGCCTAATCTGCATGTCTTTGGAGTGTGGGAGGAAACCCACAGAGAGAACATGCAAACGCCATGCACACAGACCCTGAGGTGGGAATTGAACCCAGACCCTGGAGGTGCAAGATAACAATAAATAAAGGGGTAACAACTAAGCCCCCAAGCCTCCACAACATAATAATTAACATAATATTTATGAATTGCAGATTTTTTTTCTGCCAAGGCAATCTTATAATAATAATGATAATAATAATAATAATAACAATAATAATAATATTATTATTATTATTATCATCACGGTTTAATGTAGTCTGTGTATAAAAGCCTGGTTTCACTGTAGAATTTTATTTCCCAAAACCATAATCATTAATTATGCCTAATTCTCGATCTGGACTGTTGTTGACCCCGGCCCACGGTGAGTCCCAGGCACAGTACAATTCCACAAGTCACATGATGCTGATTTCAGGAATGCGTCGTGACAGGAGCTCAAAGGACAGGACAGCCGGGAAAACAAAGCCGTGTTGTGTGCGCCGCAGCCACACACTGAGCCGTGACCCAAATGGGAGAGAATGCTAGAAAGCTTCCAGGCATTTACAATGCTAATGCTAACACGCAGCTTGATGGGATGATGAGAGTGGGAGGGGGGAGGGGGATTTGTTTAATCAGCCTTGTTAGTAGACTTTGCCCTTTTCTCCTGCTCACCTGAGACCATGTTTTAGTGGCTCGGTTTGTGTTTTTGATTAAAGAGGGAGGTCCTAGATGAGCATGACCGGAACGTGGGCGAGCAGTGTTACGAAGCAGAGCGGTGTACACATGTAACACTGCTGTAGACATTAGTGTACACTGCCAGTCAAGGCTTTACCTCACACCTGGATGGTAATCACAAGGAGCGCGTCTGAGAAAGCAAGTCAGAATGGTGGTTAATTAGGGAAAAATCTTTAAAAAGCCAGTATATACAGTACCTGAAATGGTAATTTTGCTGTAGCATGGTCAACGCTGTGAATCTCTTAATTAGTGCTTAATTTAGTCAATCGATTAAAATTTATTAATTTATTGATTAATAATGATTAATCACAGTTTTACAGTTCTCAGATTTACGTGTATTATAAACAGTATTATAAAGGAAATAATAAGGAAATACATGACCAGCTGGTTAGAGGAAACAGATTATGCAGTTATATATTATCTCAAACATCAACAGTTAACAAATGTTTAATTAAAAACTCTTAAATGGGACCAACACCACATGCAGTGGCTGGGTAGTATGGGGTGTGGCAACCCCTTGATGGAAGGCTCGAACCAGGATCCTCAGATCCGAAAATCAGCAACCTGGAGCCTTAGCCGCCGGAGCCACCCACATCTAACATCAAGTGTATTCTTCGGTAAAACTAGCACACAACTTGGGTTTCATCAAAACTTTCAAACCATTTAGAAACTTTTTATAATGAAACCTGGTGATGTTTCCCCAGTCAATTTTATTATCCGCACTAAAAAAGTGCCATAATCACGCACAGCCTGTAGCCACGCTGTAATTATGGCAAGCCATTAGGGTCAAACTTGATCATATGTTTAATTTACGCAAAGAAATAATATTGATGCATTAAAATATTTATATTAACCGATTTATAGAGTGACAGCCCTAGCATTAATACACCTTATTATCAGTATCAACACTGGTATCTAAACAAATATTAAATGCCAGTAAAAAAGTTTTTCATCTTTCATGTACAGTACAGTACTATTAGTAAGCACGGTTAATGTGACAAAGTCCAAACAAAAAGATATGGAGTTGTAGTTAAAGTAAGAAAGAGCTGGATTTTTGTATTTTGGTGCATATTAACTGATATGAGCCCAAGTCAGTAATTTATAAAAAGTCAAGGCAGGCAACTGCTTGAAGACCCAGGGGCCCCTATAGGGCTCACAAAATTATTCATTTTGGACATTTTGACGAATGCTGGTTGGAGAAGCCCGTACAAATTTTTACCTAGGAAAAATCGCCTCTGAATGCAGGAGCAGATGATCGCTCAGTGTTATATATGGTAGAGCACTATAATTAACCAGTAACATGTAGTACTGCAGTGTTGTATAGTAATATAAAAGAACTCTAAAGATCCTAATAAAATAGCAGCGTATACTGTAGTAGTGTAGTATAGTGAAGTGGCAAAATAGAACAGTATAGTGGTGTAATATAATACAACAGCGAAGTTTAGTCCAGTAAAAAAAAAGGCACTAGTAAACTGTAGTAAAGTAATACTGCATAATAAAACTGTATAGTACTATAGTAAAGTAACATGATTAAAGGACAGGGTGTAGTAGTGTAATACAGTGAAACAGTAGTGTACTGTCATGTAGAGTAGTATAGTGGAATATAGTAGAGCAATATAAAAGATAATGTAAAAGAACAGTAAAGATGATGAAATAATAAAGTATTTTTAGTGTAGTATAATACAATGATGTAGTAGAGTATAATAGTTCAGTACAGCAGAGTAATAGAGGATAACGTCAGATTATATTAGTGGGGTATATTGGAGTATTAGAGTATGGATGAGTAATAGAATAGAACAGAGTATAGTAGTCCAGAATATTGTAGAAAAAATAGTATAATAGTGTAGTGTAGAGTAAAACAGAGTATATAGTAGTGTAGTAAACGTAGAGTAATAGAATGGATGAAGTGTAGTACAATGCAGGTCTTTGGATTGTGCAGAATAACAGAACACAGTTGCACTGATCCCTGGGTTTCATTACTGCTTGGAAGCCATCAAGGTAGAAAGTTTTCTCAGTACGACAGAGCCGTGATCAAACTGTCTGCTTCACGTCTAAAACGCTGGCCTCCCAGGATCTCCTTTAATGTGCAAATGTCTTGGAGCGAGGTCACGTCTGTTCGGGGGACGTGGCAATGACTCCCAGCCGAGTTCCAGTAATGTGCAAGTGGTGCTGGTTGAATGACTGTGTGTACAGTTCACACAGACAGATGCGTCTCTTCTGCAAATTGGCGGCAAGTTATCTGACCCTTTTTCAAAGGTCAGGTGTTCCACTCGCTGAACGTCCATGGGAACGAGCCACCTCAGCCCGGCTTGTGATTCACAGATCCACAGAAAATAAATAAATAAATCAAACGTCTGCACCGTTCATACTCTGTTTTAATGTGGCTGAGAGTCTCATTACCATACTGTGCTTGAAGACTTCTGAAAATGCCAATCACTTTTACACCTTCATTCACCTGAAAATTCAAATAGAGATTCAATCAAAAAAGTCCCGGGTTGACTCGAACGCTATGGGGTAAAGTAACTGTCAAAAAAGATGTGTGTGTACTAATAAACATTCGTACATACTGGCCTAAGGTTGTGCAAAAAGGTGGTTTTGTAAACTGTTGTATAAGTCATTTGTATGTAAATATAAATCATCCGTAAAATATGTAGTGTGAGAATACGATAAAAATAATAAAAAAACCCTAAAAGAATGTTAATAATAATAATAATAAAAATACGTAGCACGGTTTTACGCTTGGGATTTGTCCATTATAAATACAAATTGATAATCGTGACTCTACTGTCAAAAATACGTCACAGGCTCTCAGGCATTATGTATCGAGCAGAAGATACATCGATTTCACAAGCTGCTCATGTGTTCGCAGTATAGTAAGAAAATTCTATTGCAACACAATGTGAGATATTTAAGCTATTTACCTGATTTTGTCCCGTCTCTGTTGCACTACGGTCGAACAAGATGGGGGATAAATTCCAAGGTCACCATTGGCCTCCATGGTCCCTTGTTGGACTACAGAGGTTCCTAGATGGATGGATGGATGGTATTATATTATGTTTGTGGTTACACACACACACACACACACACAGAATCTGTCCTAACGAGCTTAGTCTTCTGATTGGCCGGGTTTTGTGTTTGTAGAGTCAGACTGATGACTGGGGTGGTTTGGCCAGTGATGAGATCTTATAAAGGTTAGACGTCCCAGCCCCGTCCTGCTTATGGGGTAATTACTCGAGTTGCTTGATCTGATTGGTCCACTGGCATGACAAGCTCAGAGAGTGAACGCATGAAGAGCAAACACGCACGTTCCGACTGCAGAAGCTACATCGCCGTGATTGGAAGAAAATACAGCCCTGACAGTTAACGGAATATTAAAGAGTTCCTACAGTAAAAGACTTGACGAGAAGCATCAGTATTTCAATAATCCGTGTGTTTAGTCAGCTGTAGGTGTAGTTAATCCTCTCTGATGTTCTGAAGTTCTGTATCTTCTACACAGCTTCATGCCCTCTCCCAGGGGCTGGTGGCTCTGCAGTCAGACGCTGTGCTGCTCTCTGATACTGAACGCTTGATGACTGAACTAACATGGCTGATTACAGCATCTCTAACACAGCGGGGAAACAGCGACGTCATGCCATGTTGAAAACAAGTGTGTCAGAAGTCTGCGAGACGCTTCCTCCATCAGCTCTCTTCAACAGCATGGCGTCCTTGTGTCTCTGGTAGAACCAAACGGTAGTAAACACAGCGTTCACTTTGATGAGTAGCTAGCATCTGGGGCGGCCACGTACAGTGTAAGCCGATGTTACGATGTCCTTTTGGACTGAGGACCACCAGAACAGCGAATGTTCACGATTTACCTACGACGACTTACAACACCTAGCAATGTGCTACTTCTACTTCTACTGCTTCTCTTAAACGCGGTGCAACATTTTAAGAGTTGCTAAGCAGAGCAACCTGTATTGTTTTTTTGTTTTTTTTACGTGAAGTGTGTAGCGGTTCGTAGCAGGAACATCACGTTTTTTAGCAGAACTCTGGCGATTCTTGACTAGTCAAGAGTTCAGTTTTGTGACGGTTTCGCCAGGTTTAAACTAAAATAGAAAGAAATGCTAGCAATGTTACACTGCTATAGTGGTGTGAAAAAGTATGTGCCCCCTTACTGATTAAAAGCTTTATGTTTTTGGCTTATTTGTTACACTTCCAGTGCCTTGCAAAAGTACTCATACCTTTTCGAACTTATGTTCATGACTCATTTATGTCATGTTACGACCATAAAACGTACAGGTATTCTATTGTGATTTTATGTAATAGACCACCACAAAGCGGCACATAATTGTGAAGCGGAAGGAAAATTATCAATGGTTTTCAAAAAATTTTTTTACAAATAAATATCTGAAAAGTGTGGCATGCATTTGTATACACTCCCTCTGAGTGGAATATTTTGTACTTAGCACTTTATTTCCGTCTGCTTTTGTCTCTAGGTAAATGATTCAGATCATTTTAATATTACATTAAGATATTAAGATAACCAGAAATGCCTCTGAGTGGCGCAGTGGTAAAGCGCTCACCCTATCATCCGGAGATCGATTCCCGGGTGATGCTGTATCCTCTCGCAGCCGGAGGTCTAGAGAGAGCTGATTGGCCGAGCGATGAGAGGTGCTTAGTGCTCCCACATTAATCACGTCTCTACAGCCAATCAGGGGCGTCTGTGAGCTCGCGCAAGCGGAAGGATCGGATGGCACCGTCCTCCGAGTGAGAAATATTAAATGCAGTTTTTTATAATACTTTTTTGATACTTTTGTTTACTTTCTTCACTGTTTACTTTTTATTTGTTCAATTCTATATTTTCTATAGCTATTCTTGTTTTTTTGTCAGAACTACATTTTTGTTATTTCTTCTTTGCTTTCTTTTGTCTCTTTCTTTTTTTTTCTCTCTGTTTTTTTTCTACTTTGTTCCCTCCTTCCTTCTTGTCCTCTCGGTTTAATTCTGTTTCTTTCTCTCTCAGTTTCTCCCAAAGTCTCTTTGTCTCGCTCGCTGTCTCGTTCTGTTTTTCTCTCTTGTTCATTTTCGTCTTTGTCTAGCTCTCTCTCTTTGTCTCTGTCGCCCACTTTGTCTAGTTTTTTTGTCTTTTTTATCTGCTGTAATGTATTATGTTTTCTTATTTCCCATTTTTTCTGTTTATTTACTTTTGGTTTTCTGTTAATTTTTTTTTTTTACTTTGCACTTTAAATAACACTGAGTTTTATATTAACTGTATAAAATCTGTTCTATAACTGATTCTCCTCTTCTTCTTCTTATTATTACATTAAGAGATTATTTCTGGTGTTTTCCTGCTCCTCTGTTACTCGAGTACAGTCTCCCTCTCTCTCCCTCTCTCTCTCTCCCTCTCTCCCTCTCTCTCTCCCTCTCTCCCTCTCTCTCTCCCTCTCTCTCTCCCTCCCTCTCCCTCTCTCTCTCCCTCTCTCTCCCTCCCTCTCTCTCTCTCTCTCTCTCCCT
>JAAGKR010004879.1:36115-56344 GCA_011419295.1 Clarias macrocephalus | reverse complement strand
TATATGAAATAGATGTCAAATAAGCAGAAAGTGAAGGGTTGAACTAGAGCTGACATGACTCAATGAAGAGTTATCACTCTGAAATTCATCCTATGGAAGAAAAAAAATTGTTTTATTTGTCTTAGACCACAAGCAACGATCCGGTGTTAGTAATTCTTTTTTATTTTCAAGGTTTAACTATTTATAGTTCTGTCATCTGTGTTGAAGTCTGTAAGACGTAAAATCCATCTTGTCATGAAACCAGAAATTTGCTGTACAATAATTAAGGCGTGTCAGGAGAAAAACCCTGGAAGCAGCTTTACTGTGCCTCTGACTGGTAACAAGGGTCGTGGTATCGTTTGGGTTTTTTATGATACCGGTGCCAAATCGGTACTTTTAAAACGGTGCCGGTGCCTGAACCAATACTTAAAAAAAGGAGCCACAACATAATGGTGCGTAACATTAAAGAATGGCTTTATATTGGAAAAAAAATTCAAATAAACAATCATTTTAAAGTATTAAGATACAAAACACAAGTAATTTACGTACTACCTAACCAAACTGCAGTTTATTGTTTAATTGTTTAGTTGGGATTCTTGGTGTCCTACAAACCAGCTTCAGCATTTATTTATCAGAAATATCACCATATTTGCCTTGTCTAGCAAAACCCGACACCTCTCCTGATTTTGGGACGCACACACCCCAAAGCTGTTAAACACGCTGCATGCCTTCATCCCGCGTGTCCTCAAATGTGTCATTAGGTTTGACGTGTTTCCCCACTTTACAGTATTTACAACTGCTGAAAAACCTTTGTTCCATTTCACGGCGTCTGAACTCTTTGTCGTGAAATACTAATAATAATACTAAACAATGATTTAGAACGTTTAGCTGTAGGCATTTTAATTTAAGCGTGTTTAGCTTAGCGAGCTAACGCTAGCTAAGCGAGTATAATTACCGCGCTGACGGTGTCTCTGTTCCCGAGTTGTGGGATCAACATGGACGCTCACGTTACTACAACGATTGTTTGGATTTATATTGTTAGTGCTTTCCGCATTGCGCTCAGTCCGACTTGCTTTCATGGAACGCGCGTCATTAGAGTTCGCTTTTTCATAGCATTTGATGTTTTTCATGACTTCGCTTGAAGATGCTGCTTTGTAAGTTCTTGCACGTTCTTGGATTGACTGAACTTGATCTCTTTAAAGTAATGATTGACTTTTTTTTTCCGTACTTCTGAAAAAAAGTGAAATGATTGAACGAGAAGGTGTTTGTGACTGTTGTGATGTTTTGACTGGTCCTGTACTGTATCTCCGTCATCGTCCTGTATGTGTCTCTCTCAGTTTGTTCCGTTCAGGGACTACATCGACCGCTCGGGAAATCAGGTTCTGAGCATGGCGCGTCTGGCCAAGGACGTACTGGCCGAGATCCCCGAGCAGCTGCTGTCTTTCATGAAGAGCCGTGGCATCGAACCCAGACCCGCGCTCTCCCATTCTCCTACGCCGCACATCCATGTACATCTCTGATCCCTGATCAAGCGCTCGTTCCCGCTGCATATTATCCGGATATAACCGTTTTAAATGTATCCAATACTGACAGAAATAATAGCGATATATACAGTATAATACAGTCTAGGTGTATGTAGTGACGTCACCCTTTAATGGTAATTATAAACTTGTTTGTCATCTGTTTGCAATTACTCAGGTTTACAGTAATGTCTTCTCATCTCTGGATGCATCACAGCACTGTATGGATCAAAACCGATGTGTCAAAACACTCTCGATCTCAATTTCCTTTATTTTCTTTTCACTTTTCTTTTTCTTTTAAAACAGCTTGCACACTCGTATACATTCACTCTTTATATACTCAGAGGGAACCAGCGGTGTAAATAAGTGCAGCTATTTCTAAATGGACATTTTATAAAAGGAAATTAAACAGGCACTGTTGAGAAAGAGAAACACTAAAGACATTGTTTGCCCATAAAGCAGAAACCCTAAAGTGGTTTATTACATATATTCAATAAGAACGTTTCAAAAAATATTTTAATCCATTTAATTATCTTTTTTATTTATTTATTTTTTTACATTTAATGTTGCGGAAAACATCTTTGAAATACACTACTTCCTGTTTTCCCCCGTGATATAAGAGGTATTAATAGTCGTTTCTTTCATCAGCCACGTTTCATCTCAAGACAAAGAAAATGCAGCTTTTTTTTATTTATTATATATTACTGATAAACTAAACACATTCCCTATAGTGCGAAACATACTGTACTGTATAGGAACAGTTTACTCTCTGACTGTCTCACACTGCCGAGACAGGAACGTCTTCATCTTGTTTAAGCGACACTTTTTAATCAAAAAAATCCTTGCTTTGCAAACCCTGATGAGTTATTTGCAAAGGTAATTTATTTAAGGTATTTTAAACTTAAAAAAAAAAAAAAAAACAGTGTTCCATAAATAATAATAAGTCCCTAAGCAGGAAAGAAGGAGTTTCTCATTAAAACTTATGTTATACTTTTTAACTACTAAGAACTTGTATTTATTACTTGTTTCTGTTTTACAGCCTTGTACTTGTTTTATAAGGCGGCGCGGTGGCGGACTAGTTAGCGCTGTCGCCTTGCACCTCCAGGGTCGAGGGTTCGATTGCTTCTCTTGGGGGGTTTGTGTGTGCATGTTCTTCCCGTGCTTGGTGGGTTTCCTCAAAGACAGGTAGATCTAAGAGACTAATCGGCATTGCCAAATTGGCCGTAGTGTGTGAATGTTGGCCATGGGTGTAAAAATCGGAATAAATTCTATTTAGACCTTAGTTGGACTACAGAGTTCCTAGGCTGGACCTTTTTTATAGGGTTTCTCTGTAGGAATAGTAGCTAAATAAAATGAAAAAGCTCACTGACCTTGTATCCTTTTTTGTTGGGAGACCTGTTTGTGTGAGACGTAATAACTCATATAGACTTTTACTGCACGTTAGAGACTAAGTTATTGCAATATTATGAGATATATTAGGCAATAGATCTCCAAGAGGACATAACGTTAATGTGTTCAGTAGTTATTAGTATGAATTATAAAATGTATCCAGTCGTTCTGTACTGTATATGTGCTTTGTACGACTTTGTAAATGTAAATGCACTTAACGTAAAGTAGTAAGGGTAGTGCAGATTATAACTGCCAATCAAGTATTCGTTTTTATACTGTAGGTTAATAGGAGTAACATAAGTGTTAATTAATAAAGAACTACACATTTGTTTCTGCTTACTTCCTGCATAGGTACCTATGAGTTATGGACGAGTATCATAAACTGTTGATGTGGAAATGATAATGTACACATTAATGCATACCTGTAATTGTGCTTGCAGCTGACACTACTATAAAAGCAATGCTGTGGCCAGAAAAAGAAAACAGATTCAATACACCAGAGAGGCATGAGTGCTTGTGCTGAGAATATTATTGAGAGTAGAGCATCTTACTGTATGTTAAGAACTACAGTATGTATTACTGGACGTTGTGCATTGACGGATGATGCAACACACTGAATCTGCTAACCTATTAACAGTGGATATGTTGTGTGAGTAATGGCATTGTACATAATATGTGTGTGTAATTATGTTGTCGTATAAGCTGCAGGAATTGCACCGCATTTTGCATGTACTGTACATGTCCGAAACTATTACGTGTTTCCTTTCATTCCACACCAAGCCAAATGTTTATGCATGGTTAAATTACATACATACAGTGAGACAACATACAGTAAAGCGTATACCTGTAATAATATTTGTACAGTTTTACTGTGCTTGTGTGACATCTTGTGGTAAACAGTGTATCACATGTAGTTGTGCCAAAATGCTTCAGTGTGATAGCTAACCCTAGTACAGTATTTTAAACATTTTAACTAGCATAGCGTATAGGGTGTAAAGGATAGTTGCCTTTTTAGTTTTTTTTTTTTTTTTTTTTTGCCATCATTGTCTTACCATATTTTTAAATAAAGCATGGATGTCTGGTACATATTGTCAGAAAGATTTTTGACCAAAGTATCAGCTTAACTACTGTAAAATAATCAATTTTAGTGCATTTTAATTAATTTATTTTTAAAAATATTATTTAAATTATATTTTGCATTTAAAATATCGCCCAGGCTTTCTTTTGTATTCTCATATACAGTTAAACCTTGGATTGCGAGCATAATTCGTTCCAGAGGCGGGTTTGTATATCAAAGCACTCGTATATCAAAGTGAATTTCTCCAACAATTAAATAAAAACTTTGACAATTTCTTCCACAACCCAAAAATATTCATATAAAAATAATTAATTCAAAATATAAAGTAAAAATATAACAAATTACCGGATCTTTAACAAGGAACCTCTCTAATGACACTTTTGCTTTACATGGTCACAATGTTATAATAAACAGTACACTCTCGCACGGATGTTGACTATACGAGTGAGGCACGCGCGCTGAGACTGAGCATGGGGGACGATTACCCACAATCCCACAGCACGCGAGTGAGAAGAACCATTGTCTCAGTTGTGATCACGAGACGCTCGGTAGACAAAGCTCATGCGTGCTACTCGTGTGTCAAGACCTTGCTCATTTATTACGTTAAAATGTATTTTAAAAAATGTCCCCATCTTGCAAAATGCTCGTAGACCAAGTTACCCGCAATCCAAGGTTCCACTGTATACTTTATGTATATAAAATATATATTTTCAAATATATCCATATATTCATAAACACTATGTTCTTTATATTTAAAATCTATTCTTCCTTGTTATTTGTGCAGTTCCATGTCTATCCAGCAAAATTCCCACTGGTGAATCAACATGCAGAGTAATGAATTAATACTCTACAGTGTTTATATGAGGTGGTATCAAAAAGTTTCGAGACTAGTTTTGGAACATACCAGCAGATGGCAGTACAAGGCTGTCACAGTCACAGAGAGCACCAACCTTCATAAGTCAGTGTTCCAAAAAACATTGTCCTGTGTACATCGGGAGCTGTGCAACTGGATGCTCCACGAAGACAATGCATCCGGTCACCAAGCTCTCCTCATACTGTATGTGAGTTTCTCACCAGAAACAATATGATCTCACTTCTGCACCCACCCTACTTGTCAGATTTGGTTCTTGGGGACTCCACCTTCTTCCCAAAAATGAAGCTCCAGCTCAGAGATGACAGATTGACGCCATTGTGGAGATCCAGTCCGAAACGCAGAAGGTGCTTGACACAAAACAAAAACAGGTCATATTCCAGAAGACGTAGGAATGCTGGGAAACTGTATTGCTATATAAGGGATTCTTTTGAAGGTGTAATAGCGTGTAAACCTAGATAGATAAAGTACGTTCTTGTAAACAGAGCTAATCTCGAAACTTTTTGATGCCACCTCATATAGGTCCATTTGGATTCAATGAGCATTGGATGTAGAGTGACAGTAACTCTACTGGGTTACCACATCACAGGAAGAGCCAAAGTTCATATGAATAGTTTATTATAAAGTCAATATGATATTATAATTAATAAATACATTTATAATTAAGATATAATGTAGTTGTAGAAAATTTTGGTTACCAATTTAGATCCCAAAAGGGAAAAACTTCCTAAGAGGAAGACATGAGGAAGAGACCTTAAGATGAAATCAGATTAAAAAGAGAACTCATCAACATCTTCTGAATTTATAAGACAACGGGCTTTCATGTTGAGCCATGCTCAGCAGCCGTGAAGGTATTTTAATTCATTAGATCAGTAGATTCTGATTACTAAGATGCATTGGTACAAACTCTACACGATGTCCTGGCTGACAGTTCTAAGTCGGCCCTGAGCCAAACAAATCAAGCTCCTAAGCCATAAAAGTCAGGCTCCACTTCAGCTGACGGAACCCTTCTGACAACTCAGCGTCCGGGCTCCCGTCTTGGTGCTTGACTAAGGTGCATGATGACAGCATTAGCCACACTTCCCGACTAAATAGCATCCAAGTAGTGGCCTGGATCAGGCTCTGCCAGTTCGCTTCCACCTTGATAGAGGTGGCACTGATGAAGGACCGGTGTGATACTACAGCCCACTGGGCAGCAACTACATCAAACTGTTTCATACTAGTGACCACATCTCAGCGGTAGCTGTGAAGCTGACCATTAACCACTAAATTTCTCAGACCTCAAGGCCTCAGCAATTTAAGACCCAGAAAAAAAATCGCTGCTTTTACCCAGTCCATTTGTTCCACCGTGTGAACAAGGTGTTCTACTATACGATTTTTTTTTGTTGTTGTTCAGAAAATGAATGATGACCTTTGTCCTATTATAGCTTTGAAAGAACCAAAGGTAACATCTCAGCGCTCGACCAGAGAGAGCCGAGTGCCAGGATTCAGCCATAATGACTTCTGGCAGGCTTTTACAGACTGCCACATCTGTATCCTGTGCTGATTTTAGTTGTTTAGAAGTTTATATGTTTAGAATTGGGGGCTGCTTAATTATTTCCTGATTTGCTAATAATGATTACCTAATTAATAAAACATGAAACTAATAAATGTTTATTTCGGAACCTTATAGTACCATGGTATTCTATGTTGGAAAAACTTTCCTTTCAGTTTCTTTCTTCTTTTTAATGAGAGCGACTTTCTCCTGTTCATCTCTGGGGCTTCTTCTCTAGGAAGGACTATCAAATTACATTACTACCCATGTGAATTATTTTTTTATTTTTATTTTTTTAAGTGGCAGGCATTCAAAATCTCACTTTGCTTGATTTTACAAGAGGGACACACAATTTAAATTTTTAGGTAGAAAGATCTGGGGGTAGTCGAATGGACAGAGTTAGAAATTATACAGTATGATGTTAGAGATTGATTTCATGTATACAAACCCAGACCTGTAAAAGCTGTGTGTGGATCACTGGAGCTACAGTACAGCTACAGGGTTCATGCAGCTTATAAACAGAGAAAGATGGCTGTTGCTGTAATATACAGTATACAGTCTCAGAAAAAAATTTATTCTGTATGTCTGTCTGTACGTCTGTCCAGCCAGGTTTTGTCAAAGCACCACACAAAACGGACTGGACAGAATTTAATAAAACCTTTGCAGTACTTAGATATCTGCCTGAAGTTTAACTGGGATTTTTAATTTTTACTGGGATTAGTTCATATTTTTACTTTGGCTGAAATAACAGCGCTGAAGTGGTATAAGTGAATTTTAATGCGCTGGAATAATTTTAAGACAAAACTTTATCTGATCTACTTTTTCCATTAAAACATGCTTCCATTCTACTGTACATTTTCCATCTGTGATTTATTCTAATTGATTATCAAACAGGGAATGTATTTAGCTGACGACTTAGCGTGAACAAGTAATGAAATGACAGTAGATTCAAAATCTTGCTGTGAACTAGGTACGTTTTGTACAATTTCCTAATATTTAGCCACCAATCCAGTACAATATGATGTTGTCACACCGAACAAAAATTTGTTCAATTACAGTTTTAAAAAATTAAGGGGTTCATCTTCGTTGCTGGCACACATGTACATGGGCGTCAACCTGGAATAATAATATCACTTTAAATATGACATCAAATAATACACTAAAGCTGATCAGCTCTTTTTTTTTTTTTAACCTTTTAAGTCTATAATTATTGGCACTCATGCATTTAGTACACTGGGCAACCTTCTACAACAATCATCATCATCGTGCTAATAGTTGATGTTGATTTTTAGCTACATCGTTCCTTTTTATCTATTTTGCGTCACTCGTTCATAGTTTTTAATTCCTCAGCTGGATGTCTATCAAGCCTTTCCAGCAGGTCATACAAGTACTGGTCATACTGCTCTGAGCAGCTAACATGAGTGTACTGTGAACATCCCATGCAGACTCTGTACAACTCTGTTATCTTCAGCACAGTGAATCCTGAGTAGAAAGGAGACAAAAGAGAAAAGACAGTGATGTACAAAAGATGTAAAGCACTGCCCCCTAGTGGCAATAAGCTAGTCATTCAAATGACAGTTTTTTCAATACATTTAACACAGTTTAGCACAAACATCCACCTTTGTAGGCTATACAATTAACACATTTCTTGTTGCTTTGATACAAAATGCATACAGTTAACAACAATTTAAAATGCTTGAACTTCTTTTACACACAAGCTCAACCAAGACCAAAACAATGTAATTTTAGAGTCAAATTTGCAAATGCTTTCACACTGTATGTGAGAACAGATAACATCATGTTCTAAACATAACTTAATATAGGCTAAAGTCAAAGTGAACAGCTGTTCATATTGTGAGTTGAAACACAAATATATTCCCTGTATTTTATTCCATTGCCAATGAGAAACAGCTTATTGTAGCTATGCAAATATATAAATCACAGCTGATTCCCATCTGGGAACCACACTTAGGTGTTGAGTTTTTTCCAATGACATGATCATATGTTCTAAAAAGAGGACTCTTTGAAAGAAAGAAAGAAAGAAAGAAAGAAAGAAAGAAGGAAAGAAAGAAAGAAAGAAATGCCTGCAATACAGTCATTACTGTACTATACACCGTGTGTTTTGCAGCAAACTACTCTATAAACCTGGAGTACATTAGTACATACAGTAGGTATACAGTACAGCACTGCATTTACATACACTGTGTCTAATTACTTCAGAGAGTTATGGACTTGGAAGCCAATCAAGTCCCACATGAAATTATCTATGTTGACGAGGCGAAAAGGCGTCGCAGTGGGAGAAACATAATAGGCCAAAGGGCCACAGTTACCGTGCCGGGCCAGAGAGGAGCCAACATCACCATGTGCGCCACAATCTCCAACAACGGTGCACTCCTGCATAAATGTCAGATTGGCCCCTACAACACCGCCCGCCTTCTCCTGTTTTTAGAAGACCTGCACGAAAGGCTGGTCCAGAGGTAGAAAGGGGACATGTGGGAGACCACCTGCCAATATATATCACATGGGATAATGTGGCATTCCACCATTCCCGTGCAGTCACAGCCTGGTTTGACACCCATCCAAGGATGATGTCCCATTTCCTTGCCCCTTACTCCCCTTTCCTCAACCCTATTGAGGAGTTTTTCTCAGCCTGGAGATGGAAGGTTTTTGACCATCGTACACATGACCAAACGCCCCTCCGAGATGCAATGGATGCTGCATGCCAAGACTCCACAGCTGAACCCTGTCAGGGGTGGATAAGGCATGCCAAAAGATTCTTACCACGATGCCTTGCCATAGAAGATATCAGGTGTGATGTGGATGAGAACATGTGGCCAAATGCAGAAGACCGGGCAGAATAGAAGATTACTTTTGTTTTTTTATTATAATTCCGGTGCTTTTTGTGTTTGTCTATCTTGCAGTAATATCCTTTTGCAGATAAAGTCTGTACTGCAGCAATTCTGTGTCTGTATTATTATTTTTTTTTTTTACATAAACTGTACATTTTATAAAGCTATTCTGAGATGGTCATTCATTTTTGTATTGAATTTCTGCAGCAAAAGAAATTAAATACAAGCATTTACTAAATCCAACAAAACAAATATAAGGGCAGATCTGACACATAACATAATGCAGTTTCTGTAATTTCAGCTGATGATAGTAGTGTTTTTTTTTTTTTTTGTCAATGTATTATGATTGACTAAATGTTCCTGTTGGAAGAGAGCATGTGTTAGTGTTTTGAATAATTATTTGATTTTTAAACATGTTTGCAGTGTTTCGTTAGACATAGTGTATTGTGTTAGTTTATTATTGTATTTTGAAAATTAGTTTTGGGGTTTAGTTTACAATGTGTGATTTTGAGCATGAAATTAACCGTTTTGCTAATTGTGTATTTTAGGTGTGTTGGTGCGTTAAGGGTTTAGGAAACTTGTTAAATGTATTGAAAAAACTGTCATAGCAAATGTAAAAAACTGTAAACTGTTGGCACAAAATTCCAGTGTGTGTATGGATGTGTAAATACCTTTTCCAAGACTTTCCTTGTTCATGTTGAAAAGTTAAACTTTTTTGCCATGTTTGTCAATCCACACCTCACCACCCTGGAGAAAAAATCGGCTACAACAGCAGGAGGCCAAAAGAGTGCAGGAATCCCTATCACAAGCATAGACTCACAGAAACCGGAAGTTCAACAGTGTGATTTTTCCCATCTGTTTTTTTTTTTTTCAGTTGTCCAGTTTGGGTGAGTCTGTGCCCATGACAGGAGTGGAACCCAACATGGTCTTTTACTGTTGTAGGCCTTTCATCTCCAAGTCCAACATTTTCTGCATGCTGAGTTGCATTTCCGCTCACCACGGCTGTAAAGAGTGATTATATAAGCTATTATTGTTTCAGGAAGGGGATCAGGTGTAAAACCTACGCCGAGTTTTTGTATGGTCTGCTGTGGCGAGCCCTCGACGAGAGCAGCCAGAAGTCTAGCAACACCGAGGCATTTCCACACACACACACACACACACACACACACACACACACACACACACACACAAATTGTGTTTACTAAATGCTTTATGTCTTTCACACCATTCTGTGTACAGATAATGTCACGTGTAGAATTTCAAGTAGATCATCAGTTTCTGAAATAATTAACAAGACATTTGCAGTTATGTACTAAATTCTGTCTAACTGCCTTTTAAAGACCTATTTGTCACAAATTTTACCTAATACAATTTTCAGTTTAAATTCAAATTTGAATTTTTTAAAAAAATATATATTTCCCTTATGGTACAATGTTGCCTCGGGTTATCATGACAAAAATGTGGCTAGTTTTAACTAATCGTGATATCAGTTCCTTATTTATTCTCTGGGGGCTAAATATTAACCAATGAAAATGCAAATAGCAGTCATGTGACCCACTGGCAGCCATTTTTACTCCCCTTATGCCACCTGTGTGCAGGGTCTGAAGCTCCATATTGTTATTTATGTATTTATTTAATTGACTTTAATTAGTGGTCCTGTATCAAGAAAAGATCTGACATCCTAACTGGTAAGTCAAAAGTATTCTGATCAATGTTTACATGACATTTAAATTAAAGAGTCCAAAAAAAAAAAAAAACTTTGTTTTTATCCTGAGGTAACACACTTAATGAAATCACACAAGGCTTATCAATCCTTCTTCCTCAATATTCAGCAATTTGTCACCTTTTATAGTACAAGGCTGTTTAAACAAAACTTTTATTTTTTTGCATGTTTAAGTAAACTTAAAAAAAGGTCAACAGAAAGCAATGGGAAATGTTTTATGTTTTATATACATCAATTAAAATGCAGTTTTGACTATACAGGCAGCTAGCTAGAAGTAAACTTTCAGTTAATTATGAAAAGTTTACCCCTTAATTAAGATCTTAATTACTTTAACTTATTACTTTAAAGTTAATTGCCTTAAGGCAATTGCAGCGTACAGCTTGTGTTTCTACCCCATTTCCCTCCTAAAATCTGTTCGCTTTCCAACTAAGCTGCTAATAAGTTAAGTTACTGAGCAGATTAGCACAGCCCCATTTATTTATTTATTTATTTATTTATTAGAATGCGCATTTCATCCATTTTTGTGTTTTTATGACGTTTATTTTTAAAGCATAAAGTCTTGTGGAAAGTTGTCACGTTTGTGCATATCTTTGTATGCTTGTTTGGTTAATAACTGTTCACTGCATTTTTCGGTTAGGGGAAACTATTGCTTCATCTCGGAGTCGTACCCCCACACCTAAGTTTCGTCACTGGTAATGATTCAGACATTTTTGGGATTTGAGCTCATTAGAGGTCTTCTTGATCTCTCGTCATCTTCCAGTGATGTTCTTGTGATTTTTAAGCATGTGTGCGACTCTAAACACCTGGAGCGACTCATTTCACCATCGGCATAAACTTTGAATCATGTTGAACGTCATGTTAAATCATGTTATACAGACAGCTGTTCTCTGGGGACCTGTGACTTCAGTCGCTCAATAGTTCAGGACTGGAATTCCCTACAGTCTACAGTACCTGAGCCTGCAGGAGCAAACTGGACTCCATTTAATTTAAACACATCTCCTGTTATACTGACTCCTATCTTACACAGTATTATGCAGATTAATCCCTGCCACCTGTTCTCACACAGATGAGGTTGGGTTCCCTGTTGAGTCTGGTTCCTCTCGAGGTTTCTTCCTATTACCATCTCGGGGAGTTCTTCCTTGCCACCGTCGCCGTCGGCTCGCTCTTCAGGGACAATCTTATCATTTTGATTCATACAATTTCACATTTCATACAAACTTAATTCTTTTGATTGTGTAAAGCTGCTTTGCGACAATGTCAATTGTTAAAAGCGCTATACAAATAAAATTGAATTGAATTATACGAAATTGCTGTAGCATCACCTGGAGATCCAGCTCGTCATCCTTGGACGATAGGGTGAACGTGGTTCCGTTGTGCCACTTGGGAGCTGGAAACCTTTTTTTCTTTAGTGACATTGTGCAGGAACAATACTGCAGCTGTTTGACTTGCAAACAATTGAATCCGTGTTTAGTCACTCGTTTGCCTTAACTGTTTAACAAGGTCCTTAATGCTGCTAAATAAGCTGTAAATAAGCATGCATCAGTGGTTATGGAAGACCTTGCTCTACAAAACTCATTAAACACCACACTGTCATTTGACATTACTTTTTCATCAATGCAGTTGGAATCTAGCAGTGTATTCTAATCTGGTCTGGTTCATACTAGAGCTTAATTCACTTTTTTTTTTAAGGCTTGTGCCTGGTGATTTTTGCTGAGTTACTGGCGTAATAAACTTTTACACATTTTGGGTGATATGATATTCTAAGTTAGGGAAATCTATGAAATTTTCTAGAGATGCAGTTGTTAAGCTCGGCTTGGATGAAGTGTTTGAGTCGGGGCAAGGTACAGGTCCAAGATCAATGTCGGAACACATCCAAGATCGATGTCCTGTAAAAGCACAAACTGAAAGCAAAACCCTCTGTTAGCTTTGTGAATTCAATTAACATTTAGGCGTTTGGCAGACGCTCTTATCCAGAGTGACTTACAAAAGTCCTTTGAAGTTTCCATCAATTGCATATACCAATTTAAGAAATGCATGCTCACAGCAGCTTTACAAAAATATGGATTGAGTTCCATAATTAGACAGGCAGAAGACAATTTATCATTTTCTCAATGATGCTTTGGAACAACTATACTAGAGTGCATTTTGAAAAAAATTTATATTGTGAAAGTCATCTTAGATTCATTACGTAAAATATATTTTGGGTTTTTCTTTTTCTTTTTCTTTTCCCCCAAAAAAGTTTTAAAGATTATATCTTACACCTCATGTAAGTAAAAAATCCACCATGTCCAAATTTTAGAATATTTAATATTGATTTTAAGTAAATTATTGCTACAGTAAATACCGCCTGCATCTCCATCTAGATTAATGCATTCATGCCCTCAAATAGCGGACTACTGACTTGACGGTTACCCAGAAGGCAACCGACAAGGAAGGTACGCCACAGAATTTGCTATATTGAATCCTGAATCCAGAATCCAGTATGAAGTTTCCATAGTCGGTGACGATATGGGGCGCCATGTCATCTGCTGGAATTGGTCCACTGAATTTTAATAATCCCATAGTCGTCCCATGCAGTCGTCTACCAGGAGATTTTGGAGCACATCTGCGGGCAAGCTTTACAGAGATATTGGTTTCTTTTTTAACAACAGAGCCATTTGGTAAACGCAAGATGCCTAGTAACACAATTTCAGCAGTATACTTTGTTACTCCAGAGAAAAATGTTACTAATTCATTTAATACAAAAATTTTAATCTTTTTTTTTTTTTTTGCATTGTTTAACTACCTTTTAAATGTTTTTAATAAGACTTTGGTAGCAACTCATCAGCTTTAAGAATATTTTATATTTGAAATATAATATCCTGTATTGATGTGTTCATAATCTACAAGTAAGAATACTTTTTAAAAGTCCCCAGTTTAATTGAATAACAAACTGAGTTTAAGCTAAAGATGTATTTTATTTTCCCAACACCATACGTTTGAAACCAGGGTCTGTTGAATCATTTTCAATTAAATGAAATCATTCCCAAGTTTTTGCCTGTGCAAACAAAGATTCTTTTTGTCAGTCTGATTAGTTCACCGTAAATGTCAATTATGGACTTAAATGAGAAACAAGATACTCTATTAAAACAATTACGAATAAAATGGTATGATCAAGTTCTAGTATGAGTCATTAGTCTGGTCAGTCTTTTAATGTCAGTGCCCCTGTAACTGTACCTGTTTTTCAAGTGTTCACAAGTGGGGTTTGCTGTGCTACAATCAGGTGCTGCACTGTCTGCCTGACATTCTGCTGTAATGCCTAGTTATCTGTCCTACACAGCTGGCCAATGAACTATTCAAAAAACCCATTGTCAGGGTCTCCTGACCCCTTGCTTGGGCAGCCTACTGGTTAGGATGACAACCAATATCCATAAAATAAGTGTCTGGTACTAATAAAATGTCATGGTATAACGTGTACTACTGCACCAAATCTACTTCAGTGTACACCATCTGTGGCTCGCAAGTTCCAAGGCGTGCCTGTGCCAAATTTGTGAAAGGCCAGGAATATGTATTCAATTCTCAGGTAATCATGCTTTATGAATCCCATAATGCTGCCTATTTCTGCTTGAGTCCCTTGTTTTCCCAATATATGCACAAATAATGTGTGTATGGTTTAGAAGTAAGGAGATGGATAATTTATAGCTTGAACCCCCATGTTGTAGTCTTATCCTGACAGTTCTTGCTTTTGTTGCCGCTATTGTCTCGTCTATAGCAGATTCCCTTCTCGGTTGGTAATGAGCCTGGCAGTAGACCTTATTGAGAAGTGGTCTGATATTCAACAGGTTGTCATGGTCTGGAGTTTCTTGTAATGAAGTTCTTTGGGTAACTTGGATGAACGTTTCAGGAAATAGTTCTCTGAGAATCTGTCATAAATGTTATTGTAGATATGGCTCTCTCTCCAGTAAACATGGATATGTTTTAAAGAAACCATTGATGCTGATGACCAAAACAATGCGTTTGTAAATTGTTTCTACAATGATGCTCGATCATACGTGTGTTGAGCTAAATTTTAGGGAAACTTATACAGGACATGGTAGTGTAACTTTTTTTTTTTTTTTTTTAAACATTAGTATCATTACCTTTTCTTCTAGCTGCTCCCATCAGTAACACTGGGTTTGCATCATCTGGAGGTCATGATGTGCACTCAATGGTTTAAAAACAAACAAAAAGTTTTGTTTTATGTTCTGAGCTTTATATTTTTGCGTTTTATGTCTACTACACTTCCTGTCATCTGTGGTGTTCCTCAAGGGTCGGTTCTCAGGCCTATCCTTTTCACCATTTATATGCTCCCAAAAAGTCATGTCGCAGGCCATGTGCCTGGATAAAAATAATTTCGTACTTTACCCTTTATCCTTCTCTGAGACCAACCTAAACATTAGGTTTGACCCACATTCAATGCCCTCATCAAACACTGTAAAACCTCCTTCGTTCATGTCAAGAACATGGCAAAGCTTTGTCCCACTTTGTTTTATAAGTCCTGCCAACTCACAAAACTTGTCCAAACCTTTATCTCTCAGCTCAATGCAATATTAATAAGGATTTCTAGGATGACTATAAAGTTCTACTCCTGACTCATCAGTGCACCGACCTGAACACTAAAGTCTTAATGAACATCTTTCTTCACTAACCTTCAACCACAATAGTTGGCACTTTTTGTCATTTGAAGACTAAGCTTTGTTCAATATCAGACAGATTTTATATATATAATATTTTTTTATATTCCGGTCCAGAATACTTGCGTTCTCCACAGCCTGTCTTCTTTTAAATCCAGCCTAAAAACCTCTGTTCAAAAAGGCATTTAATTACAGTATTTAAATAATAATAATAATTTTACAGTGGCATCTATCAAGTGGTGGGATATAGTAAACAGCTCATGATAGAATTAGGAAAAATGGGCTAGGTTTGGGATCTAAACAAGTTTGACGAGCTAAATTGTGATGGCTAGACGTCTGTGTCAGGGCAACTCCAAAAAAAGTAGTGTGGGCAGTGAAGGTTAGCCTGTATGTTCCAATCCTACAGAAAACCTGCTGTAGCACAGGTTGCTGGGAAGGTTTTGTGTGTAAGCATGCACTTGTTGTTGGAGTACATTGAGTAGAGAAAAGGGGGGAAAAAAGTTCCTCAAAATGTAATATTTCTGCTTTCAGATGTTGAGTATAAAAGCTTGGCTATCATATGCAATCTCTTGTGACTTATGACAAAATTGGCATGTGATTTGGGTGCATGAAGTGTTTGGGTTTGGAGTTAAAGCAGCCGGCAAAAAAATTATTAAAAGGAGCAAAAAAAAAATTTAACCCCAAATTAATTATCTTCCATTGCACTTTGACAGAGGTCTACTCGACTTCACCTGAAAACGCTGGGAGATGTCTGGTGATGTTTTTGCCCAAAGCATTAACTGGCATAGCCATAAGTTTGTCTTTATCTACAAACAAGTAACTTAAAAAAAAAAAAAAAATTTTTTTTTAAATCCTTTTTTATTATTTTTTTAGTTGGTACGCTGGAGAGAACTTTTTCCATTCTGTGCCATCAGAAGACAGGGTTGCATTTAATGAGGATACAGTCTGACAATCCTTCCTCTGATGTATGTTCGTGGAGAGATTTTTGGACGTTGATGCCTTAATGGAGGCATTGATTACAACCAATTCATGGGCACATGTCCAGGGAAGGATGTGGTAAGAGAAGCTTTTAAGTTTTTTTGTTTCCCCAAGCATATATATATATATATATATTTTTTTCCTTTTTACAATTTTATTTTATTTTTTTAAGTAGATGGCTTCCCCCCCTCCTTATGCGGTCTCCACGGTGTCTCTAAACTACCAGTCAAAAGTTTGGAAACATCATGTCCTTCAGTGGTGTGTGTGGTACTCGACAACTCTGGGACCTCCTTTTAAGTTTGTTGTGAAAAACCATTTCGGGTGACTACCTCATGAGGCTGATTGAGAGAATACATAGTGTGTGCAAAAATCTCATTAAAGGAAAAGGTGGCTACTTTAATCAAAAATATCGAACAAAATTCTGGTTTATTCTGTGTTTACTCATGCCATTTCATATTTGTTTAATCATACTGTTAATGCCTTCAGCCAGACTCTACAGCAAGTCCCCAAGCACGTTTGTAAGTCGGATTTGTTCTTAAGTCTGACAAAGTGAGTTTTGTAGGCCAATGTAAAGCATACCAATTCACTTGACTAAATTTTTTAGTTTTATCATTTTGATTCATACGCGTTCACATCTCTTGTATACGTTCACAACTTGTATAATTCTTTTGATTGTGTAAAGCTGCTTTGTGACAATGTCAATTAAAGCGCTATACAAATAAAATTGACTTGAATTTAATTAAATCTGTCCCCTTTTCCTACACTGCCATCATATGGCCAAAAACCTCAGCCGTGCCTAAGGTATTGGTTGCAATGTCTCTTAAATTGCCTTTAAATTGCGAAGGAAATCCCGGTCGCCATTTTGTCTCAGAGCTGTTTTTCACTGTATTGGACTGTGAACTCTGTTTTGTTGAGGATTTTCTGAAATTAGGATTATTCACCATCAGGACAGATTTACAGGACGGGCATTTTCTATCATCGTGCTCCCGGACTGATTTAATTGAAACCGTTGAGGCCGACTCATTTCTCCCACAACCCCACACCTGCACGATATACCAGACTTTAGACATTTTATACATGACCGATGTAAATATTGGTATCTGGTGCACTGCAGTGTTTTATACATGTGAGACACTTCCGTGATTTGTTTGCAAATACAAATGTTTGAACAGTGGTTCGTTTCTATGTGTAGAAGTTCAGAAAGTCGGGGACTACCTGCATTAAAGTACCATGTTGAAAACAATAAAAATAGAGAAAAAACACTGTTGGAGAAGGTGTGATCAAACATTTGACTGATACTGTACATTAGGGTAAATTTATAGGTTTAAAGTAAAAACATTCTATAGCTGATTTCATACTCGACACTTACATGGTTTCTATATTTTATACCCACTGTACAGTTCTTGGCCAACCTTTTTGTCTGTTTAAAATCAGGTATGCCAATTATGGCTTGTCTGGCCAAGGATTTCTTTCCTGAAGAACAGTGGCATCAAATCCTGTCCCATCTTGTCCCACTCTCCTATTTGGACAAACTCATGGCATCAACCATTCATGTTCAACAGCACAGTCTGGAATTTATTCCTCTTGTAGACATGCATTGCCTAACACGACTCTTGTAGTTGCGTGACTACTTACTTTGCTTTCGCAGAGAAGTTTGGGATTGTGGACTTAAATATTGGGTGACTATAAAGATATGCTGCCTCAGTCTTCTCTAATCATGGTGTAAGTCCTGAAAGGAGACAACCTTTTGTTAAATGAATGGCTTAGCTCGGGCTATTCATGCTTGAACTGGAGGCGACCGTCCCCAAACTGTTCCCACAAAGTTGGGAGCATGAAATGGTCCAAAATGTCTTGGTATGCTGAAGCATTAAGTTCCTTTAACTGGAAGTAATTAGTCGAGCCGAATGTCTGAAAAACAAGCCTACGCCAGTTCTAACATGACTGCGCACCAGTGCACAAAGCAAGATCCATTAACATAGACATGGATGAGGAAGTTTGGTGTGGAAGAACTTTTACTGGCCTGTCCTCATTCTGACAGAACACCTTTGGGATGAATTAGAGCGGAGACTGCGAGCCAGGCCTTCTCGTCCAACATCAGTGTCTGACCCCACAAATGCGCTTTTGGAAGAATGACAAAAAAATTTATAAATAAACATTGCAGTAAACACACTCTTTAACCCTGTGGAAAGCCTTCTCAGAAGAGTTGAAGCTGTTCTAGCTGCAAAAGGAGTGAGCCAACATCATATTAAGAATTGGATGTTACTCAATTTCATATACATGTGGAGGCAGGCGAGCGAATACTTTTGGCAATGTAGTGTGTGCGTGTGTGCGTGTGTGTGCGTGTGTGTGTGTGTGTATAATGATGCAAAAATCTAATGAAATATAGTACACAGTTAATCACAACCTACTTTGGGTCAAAGTTACCAATAACTTTTGTTTTGAAGCCAATAAAATTGGCGCTACCCAGCTCTTCCAGGATTAATTCTCTTGAAAAATTTCCCCTGCTTCCATCCTGGATTCACCCCCATCCACACCACAAATGCATTGCAAGCTGACATCTAAGACGATGTAAAACACCATGGGGCAAAAAAAGTTTAAAAAAGTAGATAATCATGAGTACGTACAAATGGTGCCTCTTGTTTTGCATGATGCATCAAGTCAAGTCGGCTTTTTCATCCCAACCATATACAGTTAGTACACAGTGAAACGAAACAACGTTCCTCAAGGACCAGGGTGCTACATACATGCAACAACATAGTTTTTTTTTTTTTTAGGTTAACTTAAAAAATGTAAAAATTTATCACATTTCTATACAAAAATACACACAAGACAAAGTGCACATGCAAATGTGCAAACAATGAGCTACATGACAGACACAACAATGTAACACATAACAGTACCTTATTTTTTTAATTTTTTTTTTTTTTTTTTGATGAAGTATGAATTGAGGTAGTGGGAAGAGCAGCAGTAAACAGTTTACATTGTGACAAGAATATCGTGTGCAAATAGCAGTGAAGAAATAAATATTTTGCAAAAATTGCAAAGAGCAGCACAGGTAAATAGGTATGAACAGATTGAGATGGATGTTTATCAGTGTGATTGTGCGTGTGTGTTTATCAGTTCAGTCCAGATGTTATTTAGTTCGTCTGAGTGATTTGTGTTTGTGTGTGTGTTTATCAGTCCAGTCTCTTTGTGTTGAGGAGACGAATGGCTTGTGGGTAAAAACTGTTACACAGTCTGGATGTGAGGCCCGGATGCTTCGATACCTTTTTCCAGAAGGCAGGAGGGTGAAGAGCGAGTGTGATGGATGTGTCCGGTCAGCCACAACGCTGGTGGCTTTGCGGATGGAGCGTGTGGTGTAAATGTCTTCGATAGAAGGGAGAGAGACCCTGATGATCTTCTCAGCTGTCCTCACTATCCGCTGTAGGGTCTTGCGGTCTGATATGGTACCATTCCCAAACCAGACAGTGATGCAGCTGCTCAGGATGCTCTCAATAGTTCCTCTATAGAAGGTGGTGAGGATTGGTTTTTGAAGCTGTGTCTTTCTCTCAGCCTTCTCAGGAAGAAAAGACGTTGTTGGGCTTTCTTATGCAGAGAGCTGGTGTTGAGGACGCCCAGGAATTTTGTGCTCTTGACGATCTCCACAGAAGAGCCGT